>JBBPOT010000319.1:0-10796 GCA_038091595.1 Leccinum subatratum | reverse complement strand
GGCTATGTACGTGCATGGCTGGGCCTCCAGCCACTGCGCCAGGACCCCTGCCACCGCCTACTCGGAGGCCTAGAGGACCACCGGCCCTGCCCGGACACAGCGGATCTCAAACTTACAAGATTCCGATCAAACCTGACTTGTACCGTCATTGTTACCCGCGCAGAACCGCCAAGCTGTGCTCTTGGCGCTTGCTTCCGCCCATGTACAGCCTCTACTTCCGGTATGTTTCTGTGTATGAGAGATCCTTTAGGCTGGCGCGGTGCGACCACCGCTCCGCCCCAATGGGAGAGGGATGGAATGATGAATGTGTTGTCATAATGGTAGCTACAAATCAAAATGGCAACTAAGATGCGCGTTCTGCGAAGCGGAAAACCGGGCAGGTTACTAGGAGTAGAGGAGGACCTTCCGCGGTGAGTAGATTGGTGACGAACTTGAATACGAGGCCCGAGGGGTGATGCATCATGGAAAGCTTCGTATGTGATGGGTTCTGCATGTATGGTGCGAGGAGGAGGATTCGTGGCGCGGTTTGGTTGGGGAGACTTGTAGCGTGGGGGGTTACGCGGGACAAGAGCATTTGGGAGTAGCCGAGATTGCACCGTTCTCGCACGTCGGGGTATTGGGGTGGGAGCGTCTGGCTTGGTGAGAGGGGGGCATATCATGGATCGCTTGAATCCAAGAGCGTCAAGGCCGTTCAAACCAGCTTTGGATGCTGATCGCTTGTCCCCACGCTCGCACCTGCATCCTGCCCCTCGATCATCGCCATGTATCGACCCATTGGAGTATTTCCTCTATTCATCATTGTGCCTCTCCACGTCAGGTGGCTCATCTATAATGTCTAATCAACACCTTTCATCGTCGTTCACCGTACCCTGTACATGTCCTCTGGATGCCACCTTGATGCTCGGTTCCACTGCTTCGGCCCCTGCACTATAGCCTTCCTCCACGGCTCGTCGGGGAGCTCCGCAGGCTCCTCAGGATGACCCGGGCCATTATTTGTCGTGTATGCAAAGTCTCTCATAGATCTTGTACAGACATCGACATTCGCTTCATCCTTGGAATGTACGCTGCGGAAAGGGTAGAATAATTATCCTTGAGGATCCGGATAGTAACCTGGGGGTGCATTATGCATTCCGAAGAGCTGAGTGGACGAGGCCAATGACAGTGCACTCCTTCTTCGGGCTCGACTCAGCGGGGGAGTTTCTAAACAGCAATACCCTTTCACCACCGCCGTCATCGTCTAATGGCCCGCTCCGTTCTCTGGAATCAGTCCTGCAGCTTCGTACTCCCGGCCAGCTGATGATCTTCATGTTGAACATTCCGCCCTTTACAGACGAGAGCTGGAACTTACTAGTTCTCGGGACGGAGGTTACAACTCATCAGTTGGCGAACGCTGAGTCGCTGACACTGGCTCAGTCGACGAATAAGTGCGGAGGAACCATGGTCTTGCTCCCAAAAGAAAAGCTCCTTGTCAAAAATACGGTCCTAGCCGGGGTTTGAACGATTCTTGCACCTGAGGACCATCGAGCAGCTCGCTGTCTTGACAACCACTGCATTAATCGTCAATGAGGCTTTGCCTTTTCCCTACCAAACTGTACAAGGTGACTGGAAGCTACCGGACCCGCGGAAGAATCAGTTCATCTGCCAGTGGCCGCGCGACGATGTGGTCGATAAGGCCTAAGGGACGACGATGGTGGCGAGAGACGTGTATGCGCATCTGTTTCGGGATGGCAACTTGAAGGTTCACGATACCAATATTAATGGGGCTGCGGAAGCGTTATGATTATCAACGCTGTTCAGCTACGTGGCTCTGGCGTAAGTTCTTAGGTTCCTTTCATAAATCGACATCGATGATTTTGGCTCAGGCTGGCTCGACTTCCGTACTTCCTTACCTCCTGCTTTCTGGATGACCTTTTCCTACATGTTTCCCTTTTCGTCTTGCTTTTTGACTACAAACGTACACTGCAACACCCTGCAGGGACCGGGTGACTTTCCCATCACAGCCTATCTCTCGTGCGTTATTACTACCTTACGTGCCGGATCACAGTTTGACACGTGCGGAAGGAACGTCGATCGGGGGGACCGCCCACCCAGCACCGTGACAGCGACAAGAAATCACGAGGGATAAATCATAGTCCCATTGATAGATCGATTGCAGAGCGGCGCAACAATTTTAGCGACTCCAACGAATGAAATAATGCGGTGCTTTAAATGCTTTGGGTCAGGCAGGCGGAGACGAAGGAGGACGCCGGCACTTGGTCTGGTGACCAGCTTCCTCCAAAGTTACGCCTTAGTAAGCGAGGAAATGGCTATCATAGATGCGGGCTGTGATACAAGTGGGGTCAATATAATTTCGGGGGGAAAACGGCAAAATGGACGAATCAGAATTGAAGAAGTATAAGTCAGCAGTTGAACGTGTGTGGTTCATAAGACTGTTGAGCTTGAATATGATTTTTTGTTCATCAAACACTCCAAAGAAGGAGGCGGGAACGAAGCCGGGTAAAGCGTGAAAGTTGGACTTACACTTTTGTTATGTGACTCTAGTCTCTCCGCATCTTAAAGGTAGACGACATGCGAAACCGACCAACATCACGTGATGAAGTAATTCAAACTCAGACACACGCACAGCGCTGTGGCAGTACTATACTAGTACTTGGTAGATCGCTTGAACTTCAGTCCTTCATTTCAGCTGGTTTTCTATGAAGCAGGACCGGCAAACAGACTGGAATCACAAGGTTCTGCCCAAGTTCTGCCTGGCGCAAGCCTCGCACCAGGCCCATGTTTCCGAATTACCCGTTTTCAATTCGCCGACCCATTCAGTGTTTCAAAGAACGGCACACAGATAGGACACCGGCAATAACAATGGATCGAGGCAACACGATATATAAAAACCCTGATGGGCCGGCCTTTGCAGCTGGCAGTCGTATTCCAATCCCTTCCTTTCACGATCACTTTGTCCGGTCCTACTACCGGTCTAAATTCCTCTTCACCGTCCGTCCAGCCTGAGGAAAAACCGGGGGCTTCAGCAGCTCCCGGTGATTTCGTGTACAGTCAAAATCTGGACCATGTCAAACGCCAGCTCGGAAGGCAACACATCCAAATGTAATGAATCATTTATTATTTATCGTGTTCCAAGTCAACACACTGATGTCACCTGAACAGGATTGCAGTAGGTTGATCTGGTACCACGTAATAATGTGTGCGGATTGCGATACAAGCTCTCTAGGACTATCGGCACCGGCCTTTTCCTTGGTCTCGGACAGATCCTCGGGGACTGTGGCCATTTGGGTTCACTCTTAGTTTATACCCATGTCTGCACTGTCATTTATGCGTATGCTCTGCCCATTCCTCGTTTGCTGCTCTTGCATAACCTGATCCAGGACTATAATATCAATCGGACAGTGTTTGCGCCCATATCTGGATCGTTATTGCTCTTTGGCAAGTTCACTCTCAGGATCTGATACTATGTTACACTTAACCAACCACATGCAGTTGCACGATGGCTAGACCCTGCTATGGGTTTTTCTTACTTATACTTCGCAATATCTTCAGAATTATTTCTATGTGAGTTTCACAGTTGTTTCGTTGCTTCATCATTAAGTTCGATTCCAGTATGCTGGAACTGCTATACCGCTCGAAATCAGTGCTTTCTCTTCGATAGTCACGTTCTGGCCGTGACCATCTTACAAATCAACACATCACCTTGACGTTCATGTATGAATCAGCCTGATCATACCGCAATCTACATCGCGGCAGTCATCGTAGCGCTCCTTCTGATCAACCTATCTGGTGTCCGGTAGGTTTTCTGCCCTGTTCATCAAGTGGGCCCGTCCTCACTTAATCTATCAGATGGTTCGGCAGTTGTGAGTTGTTCTCAAATGTCTCTCTAGTCGCGCTCATCATCCTCAGCGGAAATCTTCTTTTCGGCGCTGAGAAGTATGTACTGACCGATTTTCGGAGTGCTGTTGCTTACGACGGTTTTGTAGTTATTCTTGTGGTCGGTCTGGCAAGTCACTGGATCCCTTTCTTGTTCATACTCCTTTTACTCGTATGAAGTGAAGATAATCGGAGGGCTCGTGATCAGCCTTGGAGGAGGTCCTGATCATCAAAGGTGAGTTATTGGCTTCCAGGTGACTTGCTTACGGTGCTAACAATGGTTTTGCTAACAACCTGAACAGTACTGGAAAAATCCGGGACCCATGGTTTCTTGTATGTTTGATCCGTCGTTTTCTGCACAATGCCAACAAGATCTTGACATGTTCACATAGAACCCGGTGCTAAAGGTCGTTTCATTGGTTTGCTTGTTGCAATTGCGCCTGCCGGGTTCTCCGTCAGCGGTATTGAATTGATAGCTATGTAGGTGTTCAGCTGTGTATCGCTTGACCGGGTCTGTAATACCATGCATACACAGCGCTGCCGCCGAAACACAACGGCCCAGAACAAATATCATCAAGGCAATGAAGACGGTGATCTTCCGACTGATATTCTTTTTCGTAAGTAGTGTTTCATATTTTTCCAGTTTTCTCGATCTTAGTTATTTCTAGATTCTTTCGGTGCTAGTGGTTGGAATGCTCGTTCCGTCGAATGATCCAGCATTATTCCAGTAATTAGCTGCCTTCTCCGTCTGCCTCCCATTTGACAGTTCTCTTAGATCTGGGTTTTCTGCTGGCCAGTTTCCTTTTGTGATTGCATTTCAACGAGCAGGCGTCAAAGGTTCATGCTCTCTGGGACTCAATCAATGGTAGACTGCTTATGCTTGCCTTTCGCATACAGTTCTCCCTTCCATTGTTAATGCCGTCTTGATTTTGTGCGTTTTCTCTGCCGCAAACACATATGTGTTTTCTGGATCCCGCATCCTTTATGGACTGGCGGTGCAGGAAAAGGCATCCAAAAAATCTTCACAACCACAAAGGATAGTCTACCCTGGGCGGCAGTCCTTTCTTCGGTGTGTATAATCAATCGCAGTTTCTGCGAGTTGCCAAATTGACTGGATATTTCCATTGAATAGTGGCTGTTTTCATTTTTGGCATTCATGAACGTGTCCGAAGCATCCGGGACAGTATTCAAGTACGCAATATTCCTCTCCATGAACGTATTTTAACTGACTTTCGTGTGTAGCTGGCTTGTTAGTCTGGGTGGGTACTGGACAAACCTAAAATCGAGCAATATATTACTCACTGACATTCTTTCAGCCGCCATGTGCGGATTCATTGGGTAAGGTTTATTTGGATGCTTCGTCGTATCAACTATTCATGTTTTCATATCACAGTTGGTTCATACTCAACATGACGTACCTACGTTTCTGTAAATTGCAAAGTCCTCGCAAAGAAACATAACCACAACCATGGATGCAGACTATGGCCTGAAAGCACAAGGGATCGTTCCTCGTGGCATTTGGAGGTCGCCTTTGCAGCCCTATGCCTCCATGTGGGCAATGTTCTGGTATGCCGCTTGTTATCTATCCAGTTTTGTATTGTAAAATCAATGCTCGCAGGATAATCTTCTACATGCTCGTAAGCGGTATTTCCGTATTCTGGGATTGGAATACTGCGAAATTTGTTGCATCATGTGAGTCTATACTTTCATCTGGAATTGTGTAGAAACGACCTGAGACGTGCATGTTACAGACATCAGTTTGCCCGTATTTCTCAGTCTGTTTGTTGGTTATAAACTGTGGTATAAAACGAAGGTGGTAAGTACCCCTGTTATTATCCCTAGCTGTGAATCTGTACGACACGCGTTCATTTCCAACAGACTCCCATCGCTGATCTGGACTCGGCTCTTACCCCTGGTGTCCGAACTCAGCTAATTTTGCAGAACATACCAACTCTCGAGGAGACTGATGACGAAGGATAACTGCTAGAGAAATCGTCTCTTCTAACGAGGCTAGGAGAGCTGGTCTGATGAATTATTGCATTTCTTTGTTCTCTACCTTTTCTCTCGACGCTGTGATGTGTCAAAATATTTATATTTATCGGCTCACAACAGATGCTTTGAGTTGTAGCATCGCGATTCACTATCTATATATGTATCCCTAGGTCGCTTGCGTACTAGTAATATACCATAATCCATCTTTAAGTTATAGCGACTCGGTGAGCACTCGGTTTAGCAAGACAGGCAGGAGTGCACCGCATCCAACGTTCTTCGGGAAACCAGCATTCACGCATTTTATCATGGGGAGGGATTATACATGACAAATCGCAACTCACTTGGCAGATCGTCTGGACCGCTCGATTTCGTTGACAAATGCTTTTGGGTTCGGTTTGCGCCCCAAGGAAATCCTGTTGCAAACCAGGTCCAGTCAGACATTCGGCGCATACGTTCTAGCAAGGCATCTGACACACCTTGAGCAGATCCATTGCGTCCCGGCTCCCACCAGGAAGGAGAATCTTGTCGCGATAAAGCTTTCCCAACTTGGGATCGAGCGGTGCCTTCTTGAACACAGTCGAATGCATGTCTTCAGCGAAAACGAGCCAGTATCAGGTTGTTTCTTTTTCACTCAAGTCAGATTCAGGCGAACATACCCGTAGTACCCGACGTCGTATTCGCCAGCGATGTGGCCAAATGCACCCTGCCCAGGCTGGTCCCCACCACGGAGGTACGCGATCTGCTCTCTCAACTCGTTCCACAACTTGGTATAGTCTGTGTTTGGGTCCAAACTGTTGTCGTGTACTACCAGATCAAACGTGGAAAAAACCGGCTGGCGCAGGTAGAATAACCCAGAATTGACGTAGCGACCGCCGACTGTATGAATGAGTTTATAGATCTACATGCGTTACATTCGAAAAATAGTTGCTAACCTCTTGACAATCTGGGCAATGAGGTCATCCGGGAGAGGGTCTTGCGTCTTGTAATGGCTTGACATCTTCTTCAGTACCTCGGGTTCCCAGCACCTATAATGCGATCACCACCGCACCCTAGGGAATAGGTCCATACTCAACCAATTCTCAAGCATCTGGGGATGGCGCCTCCGCAAAATCAAGTGCAATAGTTGTTCCGTGGAATCGTGAATACTGTGTCCTGCTCAACAATTCATGGAAGAGATGACCCATCTCATGGAAGAGTATCGTCACATCAAAGTGGCCCATGAGTGCTGGCCGCTCCGGTGTCGGCTTCGCAAGGCTAGCAACTATGGCTGCCACAGGATTATGCCGTGCCCCGTTTCCTCCCAGCACTGATACTCTGCTTCGGGCATGCGTTGCTTGATGTTTTCGCCATCAGTGTGGGCAATGACATCATCCTGGGCAGCACTGAGAATCAGCACTTTGGGCACGGACGTAGAGATGGGGCCATCATATGGGTCATGCCTGCGGCCATTTTCCGGAGGGCCCCCATTAGTGACTAAGGTCTGGTAATTTCCATTCTATGGGTGAGGAGCTGCGGGGCCGACAGCTACCGAGACCTGAATACATACCTCCCACTGAACCTCTCTGTTAGTTCGACCCTCTGGATCATTCTATGCCAAGGAATTTAACCATTGACCGGGGTACAGCATTTCCAGGACAATTGGAAGCCTCTCGTCAGGAACATGTGTAATGGGCAGTCTGAGATGGTGATCAGACGAGCATGAGATGAGCCGAGTGAGGAAATTGACCTCGCACTATGATATACGATGGTCAGCATTGTATGTCATCTCAAGATACCTTGCATGTGCATGCACCGAAGGGACATTATACCAAACACTTCCACCAGGGCGTGTCACGAGTCACGACGAGGCTAAGAGACATGATTCGGTTTGGAACGCGGTATGTAAGTTCCGGAGAGGGTGTCGGACGTGCCAGCAGGGACATGTGGGTGGAATACCTTGTGCAATCATCTCGCTGAGAGATATGCCGACAACGTGGAGGCTATGGTCCTCGGTCCATCACGTCTAATGCCATCTAGCTCGTCCTACGACCGAGTCAGTACGTTTTCATCGAGAAGGAGTGCGCGCACGAACGAATAAGGTCCCCGGGGAGAGTTGCTCATGCCGACGCCGCAGTTGTCAAAGACGAGGGGTGGTGTACTGTTACAATTTGCCGAAATCGTCCACCTGAGCCTGAGGGAGCCACGCAAAGGAAGTGTTGTTCATGCTGCGGACGAAATGAGTCTCTCACACGGGTTTCTCGACCAGCCTAGACGGTCACCCCATGATGAAGACGATTTTTTGTGGACCGCTGCCGTGGACTTCAAAATAGAGGGAAAGGCGTTCGATGCGTTGATGGCGATGCTTCGACTGCATGCGGGTGAAAAACCCCATGATCACCCATCATTGGCTGTCGTTTCTGGTCGACTGAGACTTCCAGGGCTCGTCTTCCCACTCGCTGATCTCACCCTGCTGTCGGCACCTGAATCCGACTCGAATGTTTATGTTTATCGTGCCACAAGCCCATGTCTCGGTGATGTACGGATCGAAACTAGAGAAAACTCGCTGACGACGCAACGTCTGATTCCTTGATCGACGAAGATTTTGAAGGCAACACTTTGTTTGATCTGCCCGTGCGCGCACTACGGCTCGTCGTGCAGCTGAGGCAGCCGTTTGGTGCCTTGCTGTTAGCCTTGCAGAGGCGCGTGCATTATAGACGTGTTGCGACGGATAGTTGCATCAAGGTTCTGATTCGGGAGGAAACACCGTTGGAGGAATTGATGGAATACGTACTTACGGTCGACGTCCAATAGTTCTGCGTTGTCGGTTTTTTGGATATCGGGAGACGAATTCGGTTGTATTCACCTCTCTAGACAAGGATGTAGTATCCCGCGGGATGAGTGGGGGACCGGAATCGTATGTAAGATGATTAGACGAAGAGAATAAGGCTTGGTGATGAGTATTCCCAACCGAGTTGAACGAACCGGACACAATAGCAACAACTTCTGCACCCTATTGTTCCTACTCGATATTGGATCAACGCTGCCGTAGGGTAAACTGTCCCTAGATTCGAAATGAAGAACAAATGAGACGTCAACTCCTTCGGAGCATGGGTGGTATGCGAACGACGGGCGATCCCTCCTTGATCTCGTTGGTCGCAGAATCGTCTTGTGTGGTACGACTTTCCATGTTCATGTTGCGCCCCACGCATCACATCCCGGATTCGTTGAAAAAGGCAAGTGCTTATATTTTGCCTGTGAGGATGGTGCGAGTGATCGCTGTCACTGACACTAGCTTCACTAGCGATAGGAATGATGAATGGTCTACTGACAGCGCATATAATCTGCCGATCTATACCATTCATGAATGAGGCACTACGGGGGTGTGACCGGCCACTGATAAAGAGACCGTCAGTACTGGAACTGACACGAGAGCCGTATTAGAGAGCATCGGTCGAAAATCTCGTCCGAGAGAGGGAGGACAACACAAGGATACGTACGAACTGATATGTTGTGCTAACGAACTGTACTCCGTACGAGCGCGGGAACATAGACATGATTATTCGTCAACATTTTCCATCATCATATGAGATGTGATTTCAAGAACGTACCTAGAGAGCGCTCAGATGCATCGCCCCTTTCGTACCAGGTTCTGAATCACCCATCGTTTCTCACTTCTTTCACCTTGAATGTCGAATATGCCTCAGGCCGGTGGTGTGTGAAAATGGGTGCTGGGTCAGCGTGTGTCTGAGCGGGCGACGTGTCCCCTCGTGTTCAAAGAAGTTAGTACAGTGGGAGCACATAATCGGAGGAGGACCAACGGGTGGGTACGATAGGGAAGATTTTCGCCAGTCAAAGTTGATCTGGAATCACGTTGCTAGCTCAGTTCTGAGAAAGAACAATCAGATAGTGACGCCGAAGCATGGCTTCATGAAGAAGATCTGACAGAAAATGTCGAAACGAGATGAGAGAAACAGTTCTCAGAATCCTCGACTGATAGGTGGGGTACTTATCTTGATTACATACCACGATAGCGATGTTATGTAGTACGAATAAACTTCAAGTCTGCGTGAGAGTGGATAAGCGTGTACGTGTATGCCAGGTGATAAAGCTTAAAGGCGTGCGGTGGGTCTGAGTGAACGACAAGACATTCTCTTTGTACCTGACCCAGTATGTTTGACAATTTGCGCTCAAGGAAGAGGAATGGTGAGTAGTGCGTAGGCAGATCCATTGATGAACGGGGCTGATGAGAGCAACAGAGCCGAGTAGGGCGGATGATGTCTCTGTCGACCTTTCCTCTATCGAGGAAGAAGAGAGCATCGTCGAAGAGCCACAATACAAAGGCACTCCTTTTCTCCCCCCATCCTCCCTTGCCTCCTCTTCGAAACAATCCATTCCACCGACCCCGATCAGGGGAAATTTCGAATTCGTTAATCCAACATCCTTCTTCGTTGATACTATGACACCACTTAATCCAACCAAAAATTTACCTGCTCTTTCGATGGTGAGTCCTCGTGTCGTCTCACGCTACCACGGCTCATGCCTCTATTCTTCCCAGGATCACCTTGCAACGCTTGGCCCATCTAATGCGGGACGCTCGGCTGAGCCTGTGAGCGCCTTCAGCTTCCAGAACTGGGCTTCGGAAGCCGGAATTGTCACGCAGCAGTCTCCGGGTCAGTCCGCCAAGCCCCCTTCCGCCTCTGCCGCCCCGTCCCCGCCCGCCGCCATTCCCGCTCAGACCCTCAGCGCTCGCCCCCGTGCGACGGACAACATATCTCGTCAAGTCTCCGCAGTCTCTAATTTATCCTCCCCTCCATTGAAGACCACTTCTCCTCAATACTCACCACCAAACCCATCCACTAAGTTTTCTCCTCCAACAAACACGGACAACCTGCCACTCGGTAAACGTTACATTGGACCCATCATCGCGGAGGAGGAGCCTGATCCCTTGGACG
>JBBPOT010000318.1:0-10805 GCA_038091595.1 Leccinum subatratum | reverse complement strand
GTGGACGAGGGCCCGAGTGCATAATTGCCAAAGTCATCGTCCTTGCAGACAGAACATCAGGAAAATAGCAGATTTCTTATCTAGCTTATGTCATGCTTTTTATTCTTGCTGGGCCCAAAATAATACAAAGAAGCAGGATAAGTCATTAAAGACTGTGATAAGCAATTAAAGGCTGTATAGGTCATTATTTCAGCACGTCTGTGATATTTCATTCAAGTCAGACAAGGGCAACCTTCATCTTAAGTTTAACAAGATTAAACAATAGGTATTAAGTGTGCAGTGTTTATAACGGGCAGACAGAAATTCAACCACCGTGCGATAAGTACAATAAGCCTAATTAGTACGTCACATGTTATCCCTCGAAACGATCCCTCAACCCCTCCCTATCCGAACCGAGTGCATATCGAGTTTGATCCAACATGATGAGCCACATGGACGCTCCGTACATTACAGCCATCATCAAGACTGCCTCATTGTACAATTATTAGGAAGGTAAAGAGGTATTAGGTAAATCCACGTACTCTGACAATAGATTTCAGGGAACGGCAACATCTTTGCCTTCGTCCTAGGACTCGGATGAAACACATTGACAACAGCAATACTAAAAACAGTGTCAGCAAGAGAGTTGCAACACGAGGATCACTTACGTTAAGGTAGAGAAGTAAAGGCCACAAGCGATCACATACGAGAATTTTTCTGCCAGATCCCAGGCATCCGGTGTCATCGAGGGCAAGACACGATCAACGGACAGTGTCATGACCGTACCATCATTCAGCAAGGCTATAATCAGGACCATGAAAGGAGAGAATGCGAACTTGAACGCGAATGCCAAGATAGCGAAGCAGACGACGATACGGATGGTGACAGCACAAGCGTTGATCGAGTAATTGCGCATACGTTGGAAGATGATCCGCGATCCACGAATGGCGTGGACGATAGTAGACAAGCCTGGCTCAGTCAGCACGATATCAGCAGCACCGCGTGCAGCATCCGTGGCACCGTCAACTGCAATACCGACATTTGCGCAGGAAAGCGCTGGAGCATCATTGGCACCGTCACCAGTCATAGCACACAAGTGTCCTAAACCCCGGGCCTGCAAGCGCTTGACAATTTCGTACTTGTGTTCGGGGAAGACACCAGCGAAACCATCCGCATCCAAAATCATGTCATCAAGGCTGAAGTGCTTGCTGCCTGGGGGAGGACCATCTTTCAAAACCTTGGCGGGATACATGTGATCACCCAAACCGAGACGACGACCAGTTTCCTTTGCAATTGCCAGTTGATCACCAGTAACCATCTTGACCTTGACACCAAGAGCGATAGCGTCGTCGATAGTCTGTTTAGTGTCCTCTCGAGGGGGGTCAAAGATGTCAAAGATGGCGAGAAGACCAATCAACTCGAAACCGTTGCCCTCCGCTTCCGGATCATTACCCTCCAGCTCCTCATAAGCAACCGCGAGCGCACGAAGACCACGAAGGGCGAACTCCTCAACATCAGCCTCCAGCTTATTCTCGATTTCGTCCGACTTGTTGCGAGTGCAAAGCTCAATGATGATACCCGTCATACCCTTGGTGACACGCTTCAACTTCCCAGATGACTCCTCCAGGTAGGTTATTTCCGTTCGCTTGTCCACAGGATTGAACGGCTTGAAATCCAATAGTTTGATGCCAGCACGAGCGCGAGAAGTGTCACCGAGAGCGCCGACAACGGAAGAATCGATTGCATCCTGGTTTTCAATACGAGAAGCGTACGCGGCAAGCAACATGACGTCGTCGGAAGAGAATGGACCATAAGTGCGGATGGTAGATTTGTCGATGGTGAGCTTGTTGGTAGTGAGGGTACCCGTTTTGTCAGAGCAAAGAATCGTGACACCACCGAGTTCCTCGATGGCGGTGATGCGCGTCACGATGGCCTTGTGCTTGGCAAGCTGCTGAGCGCCGACAGCGAGAGTTACAGACAAGACAGTGGGCAAAGCAATTGGGATACCACCGATCAAGAGGACGAGGATGTTGTTGAGACCATGACGATAGTTGTATCTGAAATCAGCATAGAGAACGAGAATTTCAGCAACGACGAAGATTCCGATGGAAACCAAGCAGGAGTCGATTTGCGCCAGTATCTTTTGCAAGTGACCGGTAGTGTCATCATCCTGACCGACAAGAGAAGCCGTGCGTCCGAAGAAAGTATTTGCACCAGTTGAAATGACGACCCCTTCGGCCTCACCCTGTTTGCAGGTCGATCCACTGCAGAGGGCACATCAGCACGAAGCGGGTCACAAGCAAGAATGAGTACGAACGAGAAATATTGATCGCCAACCTTACTCTGGGGAAGCGATTCACCCGTAAGAGCAGCTTGGTCGATAGACACGTTGATGGCTTCCGTGAGACAACAAACCGCCGCCGGAACAATATCACCGATCTTGAACGAGATCATGTCACCCGGGACCAGCTTAGAGGATTCGAATTCGGACCAGGTACCATTACGCTTGACTTTTGCTTTGGAAGCGAGGGAATCCATCAGCGCCATGACAGCGTTACCGGCGTTACGCTCCTCGTAGAAACCGATTGTGGAGTTGACAGACAGAAGAATGTCGATACCGAGGAAATCTTGCCAGTCTGGGGGTTGATGTTCACCGTTTGTATGGCCGAACTCAATGCGACGTTTAGCTTGCTCTGTGTTCAGTCCATTCTCATCGCACTGCAGGAGTTTGGAAACGTCCTCGATGACAATCACCTCTAGGTCGACCTTCTCCTTGTCGTACAAGTCTTCGGCTTTGAGCTCAATCTTAAACGCATGAAAGATTCGCACATGGGAAGAGGGCGGGTTTGAAACACGACGAACCATAGACATGTCCACATTTGCATCTATCCAGGAGATGAGAAGCTGGACGCAGATCAGACAGAAAACTACATACTATGCGATGCCTTTTCCTCGTCGTGACCAAAATCCTTGTACTCTCTTTCACGTGGGGCCCCGGAATTGATGTTGGCTGTAGGCGACTCTTCGCCCTGCGGATCGGGTTCCTTCTCCACGTTTGGCCCCGACATGGGTATGTGTTGGAAAAAGGCAGGAGGAGGGAAGCCCTACAGACAGAATCTATAGAGAAGCGGGACGATGAAGGTGTGGGTTGGGTGTGGGCTGAGTTTGAAGTTCCGGACTTACCCGTATTGATAAGGGAAATCCCGGAAACCTTGTCGACAACGCTCGACACAGTGGTGGTGGACACGATCCGACCGATTTCAGCGCCGACGTTTAACGCACGAAGACCCCAACTGGGAAGAATATGGTCAGGAGAATCAAGGAGAACTTCGGGAGAAACTCACGCTCTTGACGGCAAGCCCCGGGAAGCTCTGGCGAGACAGTGGTATAAGTCTGCGTGGGGGGATTCGCTCTCTCTCTCTGCTGGTTAAGATCGACGAGAGAGTGGTGCACGAGTAGACAGATACAAATAAAATAGACATATGAACAATGAAATGTACCGTCCGATCCCGAGTCCCGGCACTAGAATGCTCGTCGGGCCGCCGCTTGTCTCTATGTCGACAGTCGGAATCGGGAGACCTCAAAAGGATCAACTGGGAGAGAGAGCAAACCTGAGAAACGATATCAGGAGGTAAGTATATTTTGTCCTCAAGATCCAGGAGATCTAACCTTGATATTAGGGGCGAGCTGGGCGGGGAAAGTTTGTCGTCGTCGGTCCACGAGGAACTGGAGGTGGAGGAACTTGAAGATTCAAGAAGACGGCGGTTTGGGGTCCGATTTAGAAGGCCACTGCCAGTGGCAAGGTATGCTGATCGGAGCCGCTAGAGCCTGTGGATGACGTGAACATGCAATCGAGGAGCAGAGCGCGACGTACCATGGGCAAGCACAAGTAACTACTTTGCGAACTCGAAAGAGTGATGATCAGCGTACTTGTTGACATAAAATGCCCGGAACGCATCATAACAGTCATGGGGTTTTATCAGTCGAGAAATTTCCTTATCGCCGTAGATAGGAATCAAATGGGCTGCACGGAAAATGGTGTCAATGTGGATTACGGCGAAGTCGGATGAATGATCTGCAAGAGTGGATGGTCGAACCATCCACATTCCTGTGTCCTCGTCAGGAGCATCATCTATTTTTTCAAACCACCTGATCGCTGCACATGGGTAGAGTACTCCCCGGTAAGTGAAAGAAAAAAAGGCAAGAACACGTGCAATATCATATGCCCGCATCCCTGTTTCTTCTGGATCGGTTGCAACGAAAACACAGTCTTGCCGTGGACCGGTACTTCTCCACATGGGGGTGGAACGAATATACTCGGTGTGCATCCCACCAACCCCACTTAGGTCACTCGGCGCATAGAATCGCGAGGATGCAGAGTTGAATGTTGAGATATGGCCTCCGAAGGAAGGGCAGTCGGCGATGGGGACATCCATTGGATCTCGGCAGTCTTCTGGGTGTAACTGAGTGAAGAGAAAGCGGCGAACGAGATCTGGTAAAGTGGGGGTCTGGATTTCTTGAGCTAAGTCAGGCAATGTACGTGCACGCTTTCGCTCTGCATAATGTACGTTAGCATTGAAATATGCCACTATGCAAAATAGAGAAAAGAAATTGGACGTACGGGGTGTCCTCGCAAGTTCCACGTGTACGGCAAGGTTGGTTGGACAGTCGTCTGCAACGGCTTCATCGTTGTCGGCCTGCATGCTCGCTGAACCTTGGGCCCGCTGACCAGCTGTTGAGTCCACCGTGCCTTGATCAGCGGCCTGGGGATGTCCAAGCTCCGGTGCTTGAGGCAAGACAAAAGGATTATCTATGGTGACAACAACGTCAGTTGTAGTTATAGTACAGAGAGAGAGAAAGAAAGAAACTTACTGAGTGAGTCGATAACAGATGATAGACAGGTACCTTCGAGCATTCCCCTCTTGGTGAAGTCGATGCGCGATGTGGCAAGTTTGTCGAGGCGTTGATTGGTGATAAGCATCTGACCGAGCGCCTCATACCTGCTTGATCGGCGATATGGCTCTTTCACAGCTTTGATATGTTTACACTCTGTAATCGAAGAGCAAAGACCGTTAGGTGCTCCGAATAGACGTATAAGGGCAGGGTAGTGCTTAGCGGAGTGTTGACGAGGAAGAGAGAAGGTCTTAACAACAGGAAACTCGCCGGTTTTGAAGACTTCTCGGTAGTGGTGAAAGCGAGAAAGAGCGTCCTGGATTTCTTCAAGGTGATGTTCTGTGATGACGTGACGACGAACAGAGTAGCAGAATTCCAAGAAAGCACGAAAAGTGCGAACTATTTCGGGGGGAACGTGCCCTTCAATCGCGGCAATGTAGACCTACAGAGAGATGGTGACAGTGGTGAGACTGGTTAGTAGGACATCCGGTTTCGACGGCATGCTGCATACCTTCATCAATGCCTTCGAGTCGTCGCCAGTCCACTGCTTGAAACCACGGCCCTGTGGGAAGCGTCGTAAGCCTGTGAACGGAGCAACAACAGCGATCCTATAAATGTTTTAGTCAAGTATCATGCAATCGCATATAAGAAACGGACGCCTGACCTCCGATCAACGTCATCAAGGATTCGCTCGGCTCTCCTTTTTCCATGCTTCGCCTTGATATATAGTTCTACCCAATCGACGAGATGATCTTTGAAGCATCCTTTGATGAGTTGGTGGAGGATGTCGGGCGACATGAGCTGGGTGATGTCCGCACGGGGGAAGTCATTGGTGAAAGGCTGGTGCAGTATGAAGAGCATGCCAGTGAGATACGATATGCTTAAGCTTGAATTGATACTCACAACTAGATCTCCAACGATCCCATAGTCCTCCCAAAGGTCAGTGTACGTGCATGCTGCAAAGAGTTCTTCTATGAATTCTCTGCTACGCATGTTTGCATTATCAGCGTCCAGGTCGGTCCTCTTTGCGAAGCATCTGCATTAGAATATTTGAGCGCTAATGTAAGTTGAGGTTCTTCCTAGAAGACGTACCTTGCACACCAACCACGAACGATACAAGCGAGGAGAGCCTGTTCTTCGTAGTCAGCAATATATGGCCCTAGGCCATATACCACACGGCGATGATAGCCGTCACCGAACTTGACCACCTCGGGTGTCGTCATTGCAGGCTTTAATGGGTTGAGGATTGCCGCCAGCGAGCTATGGAAGAGTTGCCGGCGAAATCGGCGAAAGGCAGGATCGGACCCGTGCTCCTTTGTTGCTAGTGGGATCGTATGAGGAACAGAATACAAACACACAAAATTTACTTACTTTTCGGAATCGCAAGGAAGCCGATCAGGACTAGCACATCGCGGTGTGCACGGCGTAAATGGTTGCGGACATTTCCGATGGATAGATACAATGGGTAGAATTCATTGTTGCCTGTCCCAACCGAGACGGTAGTTTTGTCGCTGCCTAGGACAATAGGCACAAACGTGCTTCCGTGTGTGTTTTCATTCTCGGATATAAGGTCCTGGACGAGTTTAGATTAGTGAATAGACAAACAAATAGAACTTGATAACGCACTGCTTGTTCCCATGCCCAATCCCCCGACATAAAATCCTGGAACTGTCTTATATCGTTCTCCGTCTGGTATTCACGAAATGGTCGAAGGTCCAAGTCGTCCGCGATGCTGGGGTTTCCGAGGATGCGGTGGACGACGTGACGGGGGTTTCGGAACCATACCTTGTATTCTGCTTGCATCCATGGCGGCGAATTAGTTGAAGGAGCGTCGCCCGTATACCGAACCGAAAGACTGTCCCATTTGATGTCACCGACGGTGGTACTATCGATGGTATTGTAAAGATGGCGGTGGTTCGCGAATGGCGGGCGATCACCATGTTTGAGTAGACTGGCCGCCCATATGTCCAGGAGGACGTCGATCTGAGCTGCCGACATTTGATTTCGCGTGAAGAGAAACTCTGCCATTTCGAATCCGACCCGGTCATCGTAAGGTGCCCAGTCATCAGAGTTGGTCTGATCTGAGGGAGCGGGGATTCCAGGGCCCAGAAATGCACCCTGTTCGTCACAAGGTCGTGCTGGGGATGGGAAGTGCGAGTTCATCAATTCGTATTTCCGAAGTGTTGAACTTTGTAACGTACCATTTAGTTTCGTGTGGTAGTTGCGATAGAACTTGTCTCCTGGTCCCCAGAATTGTGGATCAACAGGAAGGGGTGGGTCTTCATTGCGGGGTACGTCGGGTCCAAAGACATCTCGAGGGTCATTGAATTGCTCATCTTCCCATGGGGCATTCCAATCTGGCTCGGGTGGATGGTCGTCCGCGGTTGAACCTGGAGGATCGTTGGATTCAGAGGGTGCTGGTAATATTGGTGGTTGAGACGGCGGTGCGACATCAAGGTTGGGGTGTGCTGTATGCATATGTTTCGTGCGCCCTGCTTGTGTCTTGAAGTATCGCCTGCATCCCGGGTTTTCACATGGTAACTGCAGTGCTTGGTGCTGCATGAATTGCGAGAATAATTCGAACAGATGAAAAGGACAGAGTAGACTATAGTAACTTTGCCACTGTAATAAGTAAGACACTTAGACGTGTTAGGTCATTGTTTGTGCCTGGCGAGGAAAGAACGTACAAAGTCTCAAAAACTCGCCATCTCAGACTCCCTTGTTCCAACCACCTGCCATTCACTGTAGGCCATACCCGCACACACTTCATGAGTAGTTCATCCCTTCCTCGTGGCCGCCCTCGTCGTGATAATGCCGTTCGAAACCCTGGCCTTCCAGATATGCCGGGTAAGAGGCGTACTAAGGCTGAGAAAGCCGGGGACGACAAGCGACTGAAGGAGTCCGAAGCTGCAAAGAAAAAGGAAGCCGAGGGAGCCGTCAAACGTCTTGCTACGCTGGAGATGGAGGCCGAGGAAAGGTTGGTGGCAGCTGAGGCTAACAGGCCAAAGCCGGTGCGTCCTCGTCCTCGTCCATATCATCGGAAGGTGCCAGGCGAAGAAAAGCAAGAGAAAGGACTTGGTGACGACAAGGTAAGTCACTGATATCACTGGCCCGGTAGCGAGTGCGACACTTACTAAAATGTTGAAGTCCCAGGCCGATGAAGGGTCCGACAAGGACGTTGGAGCCTCCGAGAATGCAAAGGTTCAGAAGAAACCGATGTCGATGAAGGCAGCCATCGATTCATATAAACTGGATCACAAGAAGGAGACGGCAGCCATCAGGAAACAGTCAGTCATAGGTAAACGGTCTCACCTGGTTATCCGAGGAACACGACGTTGACGTTGACGGAAATGGTAATACAGCCGACTCCGAGTCAAAGATAGCGCCTAGTTCCAAAGTGTAAGTGCTTTCTTCTTACCGTGATTAACACATGTTTTTACTCACCGAATCCACACTTTTTTTCCTAAACCTTGCGCTAAATGGCAGAACTAGCAAGAAGTTTTCCAAGGGGGGCCAACTCAAGAACTGGGCTGCTGGCGTCGTCACCTTGAACGCCAATGGGTCAGCGAGTTCACTGAGGACTACAAACACCACGCACGCTCCACCTCCGACTCGGACGTCTTCGGGGCGCACAGTCGCATCCAATCTTCCCTTATCCGAGTCAACAGCTGCTACGTCGCTGCCTGCTAGTGAGGATAGCTCTGTGCCCGATGCATCTGCAAAGACTCACGAGGCTGCAGCAGATGAAATTTTCGCTGACGATGTCGATGAAATGGATGAGCGCGCGGCTACGCTCAGTCGAGACAAGGGGACGGCGGACTGGGATGACCCCGAGATCGAGGTAAGTCACTTCCATTATCTCTTACTCATTAGTACGCTGATGTTCTCTCAGATCCTCATTCACAGCTCTGACTTTGTGAGTGAGACAGAGGCCCTAGGAGCCGGGTCTCAGAGGCCACTTACGACTTGGCGTTTTCGTCCCGAGAAACGCAAAGAACAGCCGACGGCAGACCTTGACGCTTTCACCGATAGCGAGGTTGACATGGAATCCCCGAAGATGGATGTGGTAGTAGAGATCGACGACGAGCCTGCTCCCATAAAGGCCTCAGCTGGTGATTCGAAGAACAGGAAACATCGTACCACAGCTTCGGTACGTCTTTATACGCTCTACGTGGAAATTTTCTCACTTGTGCTCGGAAGACGACTGTTGGAGTCGTTACTAATGCGGTTGCCAGCGCTCAACCTCCGCTAAAGAAGGTCAAGCTCGAGGTCCCTGATCTCACGGCCGTCGCTTCGTCCAACTCCCCCATCAATTCTCACACCCAGAACGGCGGGATTCAAGACGGCACTGACAGCGGCTATGTCAAAGAAACCATCAAACCTCGTAACAAATATTCCATGAAGGATCTTCCTGTACCTGGTGACAACAGGTGGTCGCGTGGCGTTATCGCAACGATCACGCTCTGGTGCAGCTCCCAGCCCAACGTCTGGACTATACCCGAGGAGAACATGGTGCCGGCCCTTCAAACGATCTTCGATAGTGTTTACCCCGATGTCAAGTATCGTGTCACTGCATCGGGCTCTGTCTTTGCAATCGTAAGTGTATTCTTTTATGATCTGATTCTGTGCTCGTGCTAATACAGAATGTCCGAGTCAGGCCCTTCAACGCATTTCCGAGTGGCGAAGCAATTTCGGCTCCACCGCACTTGCAATTATGGTCGATTTCTTTTCAAAGTTGGATGAAGATGTTGACGTCGAAGCCTTAGCAGATGATTTCTTCGAGGGTTACAAGTTCTTGCAGGAAGACCCAGACAACCCATCCCCAAACTGTTGCTTCCGATCTGTATTCCTCCTCCAACTCCTCGCCTCCACCCACCTCAATGCTATTAGCGGCTTCGTGAACATTCCGGGATGGGACACAGCAGCCCTCGCGAATGGGAAAGATCAAGCGGGGGTGATTGCTCTCGCTGCGGCGGCGGTGTGTTCTTATTATTTTATATTGATCTCACGCCCATTGACATATACAGTTGGAGCGGGCGGTGCAGTTCATCAAGGAGGGCACGATCAATGTCGAGCAAGTTCTCGCCGACATGGCCGACAACCCCGAAGGCAAGATGAAGTTCACACTCCCAAGGATACTCAATCGCGCAACCGGGCGCGATACATCAACACCGTATATGTTTTCTGCAGCTAATTGGAGCGGGGACACAGCTAGCTACCGGGAATCGATTACCAACAAAGGCGCAACATTCATTTCTGGAACAATTGCGGCTGCATACTCCTGCAAGGCCAAAGCTAGCAACAACTCGTCGAGCACCGGGGGTGACACTGAGAACGTCGCTGTTGGTAATCCGCGCGCACTTCTTTGTAAACAGTTTTTTCTATAGCTGTTCGTTTGTTTGCTTACGTCTATGTTCTACAGGAACATGATTGAATTTCCAGCACGGTGGCCTGTCCCAGCAACCTGTCTTTGACGTCACTGATCGGAACCTTTTTCGTTGTCTTGCTCTCTTGGTATGCTCATTGTTTGTTGCTTACCCCTTCCTTTACGGACTTTTTTTCCATCTTTTCAACGGACTTGCCACACACTTGTCAGATACTGCTTACTTAAGTAGATCTTGGCGCGTGTTTCGGCATATTACAGATTTCTATTTCATCCTTTTTGGACAATTGTTGATTGACTTACTTACACTTGCAAGATGCTTTATTTACTTAAGTAGTTCTTGGTGTGGGCAATGTGAGGTCATTTGTGTGCTTTCTCGGAGGATTGTCCAGCAAAAAAAGCAGCAAATAAGTAAAAAAGGAAGTAAAACAATAGATCGAGTGGTATTGTCATCACCTTATTCTGCTTGGCAAAACTCATACTTATTTCAACTTATTTCAACCAAATAAGTATGAATAAGGCTCATAAGCAACCTGATGTTTTCCTGATG
>JBBPOT010000317.1:0-10812 GCA_038091595.1 Leccinum subatratum | reverse complement strand
AGCGGGTTAGTAGCGGTTTCGAGCCTGCGAAAGCTCTCGTCAGGGGGCTGCGCTACCCCTACCGCTGCCTGTCCGAGGCCGTTTAGGGTTCCAGCTACCAATCTTCCTATCGAGGGAGTTGGCCAGGTCGCAGAGGCGCTAGTGGCATGCGACGGCACGACCTCGAATAGACTGGTTGCAATTGAGGCAATAACGAGTGGGGAGGAGGAAAATTTCCTGCTCGTGGAGGAGAAAGGAAGGTGGAGGCAATTCCCACAGGACAATCGGGCAGGAAGGACCCTTTCGGGGTACCCGCCGGTACTTATTCGCTGCCATGCGGCACCCACGTTGGTTCATACCACCGTGGGGTCCTCTTTCGCCGCATCACGAAGATTCGGCTGAGTGACAGAGAGTAAAATACTACGCACCGTCTGCCTTCGACCTCCCTGGTTCTCGGGGTGTACTTTTCAAAGGCGTAGACATTGTCGCTGAGATGACGTCACGGTGGGTGGCGATGTCCTGGTTCGATACCTTCGTGATGCAGGCGCGGGGTTGTTGACAATGGAAGTGACGAGACCGGGAAGACTCTCTGCAGTCCGAGAGCTCATCGCGGGCGTGGATGTGTCGGGCGGAGAAGATACCGATAAAGACATGCCGCGCCTCGTCGGGCCTGGGATGCGATCATGATAGTGTGACCAGGGCTGAACGACGTGCTGTGCAGACTACATAAATACAGACGGAAATTAGCATGGCGTCGAGAGGCTACAATACTACGCACCATACGCCGTCGACCCCGCTGGCTCTCGGGGTGTACTTTTTTTAAAGGTATAAAGGCGTAGACTTCGTCGCTGACCCCAAGCAAGACGACGTCACGGTGGGGGGCGAGATGTCGATCCGATACCTTTGCGATGCGGGTACGGGGTTGTTGACAAGGGAAGTGACGAGATCGGGAAGAATCTCCCGTCAGAGAGCTCATCGGGGGCGTAGATATGGCCGGCGGGGAGGCGCCGATCAACACTCGCTATGGCTCGTCGGCTCTGGGATGCGGTCATGATGGTGTCAGCTAGGGTGAACGACAAGCTGGGCAGACTATATAACCAATGACGAGAATGAGTACGGCGTCGGGAGGCCATAATACTGCGCACCTTACGCCGTCGATCTCCCTAGCTCTCGCGGTGTACTTTTCAAAGGTGTAGATTTGTGTTGACTAGGAAGGCGAGAAGACCCGGAAGACTCTGCAGTCCAAGAGCTCACCGCGTGCGTAGATGGGGCAGGCGGGGAAGATGCCGATAAAGACCCGCTGGCTCTGGGATGCGGTCGTGATGGTGTGAGCGAGGGCGAACGACCTGCTGAGCAGACTAGATAACTAAAGATGGGGATTAGCACGGCGGCGAGAGGCTAAAATACTACCCACCATACGCCGTCGACCTCCTTGGCTCTCGGGATGTACTTTTCAAAATCGTAGACCTTGTCGCTCAGACGACGTCACGGTGGGCGGTGAGGTCGGTCGATCTGACCGCGGGCGTAGATGTGGCAGGCGGGGAAGATGCCGATAAAGACCTGCTGGCTCTGGGATGCGGTCATGATGGTGTCAGTTGGGGTGAACGACGCGCTGGGCAGACTATATAACTAAAGATGGAAATTAGCGCAGCGTCGAGAGGGTAAAATACTACGCACCATACGTCGTCAACCTCCTTGGCTCTCGGGGTGTACTTTTAAAAGGCGTAGACCTTGTCCCTCACACTACTTCACGGTGGGCGGCGATGTCGGTCTGATACCTTCGTGATGCGGGCGCGGGGTTGTTGACGAGAGAAGTGACAAGATTAAAAGACGGCGCCGTCCGAGAGCTCATCGCTGGCGTGGATGTGGTGGGCGGAGAAGATACCGATAAAAATCTGCTGTACCTCGTCGGCTCCCGAATTCAGCCAAGATGGTGTGAGCGGGGGTGAACGACACGCTGGGCACAATATATAACTAAAGATGGCATTTAGCACGGCGTCGAGAGGGTAAGATACTACGCACCATACGCCGTCGACCTCCTTGGCTCTCGGGATGTGCTACAAAGGCGTAGACCTCGTCGTGATGGTGGAAAAGGGTCTACGCGTTGACATGCTCTTTGAGGACAATGGGTGTACTGCATAACCCTATACGATGAGGGGGAAAGGCTCCCAAACGCCTCTGCGTTGGGTTGTGGTGAACCAAACATATGTTGCTTGACTCACCCCACGCATTCGTCTCCTTCTGAATCGCCCTCTACTGCCTTCTTGCCAGGTAGTGGAATATGAGGCTATGCTATTCTTTGAGGGCGCAGGGTGATGGGCAATGTAGTGTCTCGGGTTCATCGAAGGTTCCACAATATTAATGTTGACGGCCAACAAAGTACCTCTCAGCGGCAATTTGCGGTCAACCAGCCTAAGATAGCGTCCGGTGGTATTACACTGGCGCTGCGGAAACCGATTCAAACGATGTTCATTCTCACTAAATTTATGCACGTCCTGTAACAAGTGTATCTAAGTAAGATCAACGCCGTAGTCCTCTTCATCACTTGTATTCCCATCAGAGTCAAGTCCAACCGCGAACTCATCGTCGTCATTTGTATTCAGAGACCCTCGACCTGTAACCAATCCTGTCGATATTGATTAGCTAGCTACCCGCTTCCACTGGCAGTTGCGAGTGAGAGAACCTACATTCCGGTGTGAGCCCAGTCCTCGAGCGTTTCCTTGAGCTTCGGACCGTGATATGGGTGCACCAGAACTTGATTGACTCCGTTCAACAGCTTGAAGTATTTAGTTTGAAGCTCGTCGGCATCAAAGCTTTCACCACTGTTGAATCCGTTCTTGCGGTAGGAGACAAGGAGCAAATGTATCTAGTAGAGTTAGTGAGTCCATTTATATTTTGACGAGGACGCACCATAGCGCACACGAGCGCAATCGCCGTTTTCGGGATACTCTGCTGGAATTTGTTGAATTGACGGAGCGACTTCAGAGAATCAGTGTAATAAGCAGCGAGACAGATGTTCTTGATCCCATGGTGGCCGAAATTACTCGATTTTCCCTGCAAAGGCAGGATGGACAAGATTATATACAAAATAAAAGACACCACTTACATAAATGTCAGAGGGTCCGCGTAGATACTTCCCGTCTTCCAAAAGATTGTGCGCCTTGGCCTTCACTGCATCGATGCGGTCTTTCTCGTCAACCAAAGAGGGGGCAGAGAGGTCATAATAAACAGCAATGTTCCTTACGACCGCTTTCTTGATTTCACTGCGGAAAGTTTGGGTATCACCCCAGAGCTATTTTGATGTAAATAATTGTTACTGAAGATACAAAACAACTTACCACACGCGCCATGTTCATTTTATACGTCTCATAGATTCCTTTATCATCAGAATGTTAATATTGAAATCAAGAGACGTAAGTCAGAACTTACCCGACTCAACATTCCACTGGTTTTCCTCGAAGAGCACGAGGGTTTCAAGGATGGCGTCTTCACATTCGTTGACGAGCGCAACCTCAAGCTTGGGAAAAGGATTGTCAGTGGCGAGCCTAAGGCGCAGCCTTGCCTTTGCCTTGTTAAGGAACTTGACCCAGTACGGTGGGTAGAATGATATGTTGTTGGGGTCGGCATCTTTGCTGCCTTTCGGGTTCTTAGAGTACCTTCCTCGGCCAGGTGGACGAGAAGGCGGGTTGGTGTCCGAAGAATCACTTCCGCTTCCTGAGTCAGCGCGTCGCTTCCTTGGCTGCTGCTGAGCGGGCATGGTGGGATTATTGTTGGCGGCAACCTCCTGGAGGAAGCAGATAGTGGGGGACTTGCGACGAGAGTTTTTGGCGTAATGCATCTGTAAGACGTCATAGTCAACCCCAGGCTGAAGGCGAACTTTAAGTCAGTTTGGTATTAGTATATTGTAATTGATTACGAACCACTTCCTCGCCGCGGCGAGCTACCTGATGACCCTGGACCTCCTCGTTCCCAGCTGCCGACAACTGCCGAGAGATTGAACGCGAACGTGGTGGTGATGGCAGGATCTGCTGATGACGCAACTTAACGTACTAAGTTATTTATGAGACAATGAAATAGTAGTTACCTGAGCAGCGTTGGGCGAACGCGGGCGTTGACGATCAGCCGATGTTCCAAAGGTAGGTTCTTGGCGGGGGGCAATTTCTCGTTCACTGCGAACGCGCGGCTGGGGCCTTAAAGGGGATCCATACAGTCCACGATTGTCGTCATCATCAAAGTGCGGGACACGACCACGCTCGTCTGTGGACAGGGACATCAACAACAATGTTGATAGATGAACAATTGAATAGTTACCTTCACTATCGGTACCCGCACGCTGGCCCTGCACACCGTCCTCTTCATCACGGTAGTTATAATCTGCCCAGTCAAGACCTCCAACTGCTTGCCCATCTTCATCTTCGTCCATTTCTTCCTCTTCCTCTTCGTCCCTTCGTCCCATTTCTTCATCGGGAATAGGTGTCAACGGGCTGCCGAGTTGATTAAGAACATTCCGAGTTGGACCCACAGGCGCTCGGCGCGATGAGTCACGACGATGGCTCCCTGAATCAGGTGGCTGGAGGGTGCGGGTTTGAACTGAAGAAAGCATAGAGCAAAGAGGGAGAGTGGTCACAGTGGATGGCTTCGCTTTCGAAAGTTGGGAGCGCCGAGGGTCATCAACGGGTAGCGCATCCGCTTTGTGTTGTGGAACCTCATGTCCGGCCGTGAGATCATTGCGCAATGAAGAATGCCTTTGATCGAGTCGAGGGTCAGCGAGAGCGACCTTCAAGTTGTCCTTCTTTGATTTGCTCTTAGGGTGATCCTGGCTTGTTTGGTTGGGCTGCAACCTGACAAATGTTGGGGGTGGTGCCGGACCGTTGTGCATGCCAAAGCGACCAGCGGGAGCTCCCTGAACGAGCATTGACTTTTCCATGGCAATGGCAGCCCTCTCAAGCTGATTGACACGGCCTCCTTGACCGGCGGTAGTCCGCTTTGACAGTCGTACAGGCAACCCATCCTCGTCTGGGTCAAGAGTGGGCACAACGAGTTCTGAGGTTGTAACCCGCTTGGTTTTCACCTTGGAAGGACCCATCTTTAACCTGGAGGAACGGGAGGCTGAGAAGCAAGACTCGAGGATAAATTTTGTACGTCCTTTTGAAGGGTTTCGTACTTACCGACAAGTCGGCTAACCTGGACCCGTAGTACATAATAATACAACGGACCATGCGCTAAAATACGCGTAGTACGTATACGCCTGAGCCCATTCCAATTTGACCTCGAAGTCATCGAATGCCTCGACGTCACGTCTTGATACGCCACGCTTTCCATGCATCCTGGACATGAAGGAGTCAGTCTTAGCCGTGAATACTAGTTCGAAAAGGTAGTGTACTACCGGAAAGGTCGTTCAAAATTATCACTTTCAATATTCAAATCCACCGCTAAACGACACGTAATCATAAATATACGCCATTGAACTAGAACAAGAAAGGACCCACAAGAATTTGGTCCAACGTTTCAACTCCTCTGGATTCGCAGTAATCTTGCGGCTAGAACCGACTTTGCACACAGCACAACGGTTGAACAAGACATAGCCAAAGTTTATGGATTCGATGATCGAAGCTGCATGGTATTGCCAGTGTGTGCTACTCAGGCTAGTGATATGGATATTGCCCTCAGACGCCTTGGCTACGGCTTCACCGAGTTTGCGATCGTGACGGTCACACATCGTCTTGATAATTGTGGCATTTGTAGCTTGATGTAGGGTGAGATCGAGATAATGTTCTGGGAATACAATGAACAAATGACAGCAACAATCCCACCTATCCGAACCTGAACGATACCAGACTCAAGTCGCGATCTGCAACACCGCATGAGTCACAGATCAGATACAGCTTGAGCGCGAGCGTACCCTTGGGTAGCGTAACCTCGAGCTTGACAGGCAAGTTCTTGCTAACAGTTGCAAGCTTGATGACGTGCAGCTGGCGTGTGCCGACGGCGAGCCACCAGTTAGCGAGCTTCTTCACCGGGAAGACAGTGCGACCTTCAGAGTGATGGGGTGGTGGGAGAGCCGGCGGTGTACTTGCCTTTGGCAAGTGCGTACGAGGTGCCCGAGTCGAGCGTTGCGTTAGAGTTAACGAACTTGGCCACGTCCCGCCTGCAATATCGCAAACGAAGAATCGTGGTCCGAATCGAGACTTGGAAAGAGCCTTCCAGTGAGTCAATGATGAACAATAGTATATCGTCAAGAAAAGGCTCACTGCGGCTCGTGAAGGACGGGTTGGTGGTGGTGGGGCTGGTTCAGCAACAGGTGGTGCACGCAAGATTGGCGGCTGTTCATAGTGATTCACAGGTGACCGTCGAATGTCTTCGCGTCTGGCCGGCTCTAACGGTGGACTCTGGACTCTGGAGTCGATCTTCACCGTGATCTCGGCCAAGAAATAATCATGAAGGAGATGTGTCGGCAAGTGCGACTCGATCGACAACCCCTCCGACAAGAACTTTTTGTAAAAGTCCTTGCGCGTCTGTTGGCACATCAGCACGCACCGACTGCGCTTGTCTTCCCTCGGACGACACGCCCTGCCCATCATTTGCAGTACATCCATGACGGGGTAGTCAATGTATCGATGTTCCTTGCCCTCGAAGAACTGGACCCCCCATGATGATGACCATATAACTTGCTACCGGTAGACTCCATGCCGTATCCTAATCATTTACTCTTAGTTAGTTCGACTCAAGACGGCTCACAAAAAGACGTACTTTTGAAGCCATCGGGACTTGGATAGCACCGGACTCGAACAAGCGTTCGACGATAATCTTGTCCTGTTTATCTAGTGCCTTGTGGTAATACCCAATACCGTGCTTGAGACACTCGGCGAGCCCCTGGTCGCTGATGTGGTCAATGTGCGGCTGCAAATCCGCTTCGTCGATATTAAGGAACCGATCGGGCTTGTTGTCGGCGGCACAGTGTAGCAAAAGATCGTCTACAGTGAGACGGCATTGGCGTCGGGACGAAACAAATACAACGACAGAGAGGCGGCGAAGATGGCTAGCAGCGCAGAAGAGGCAGGCATGCGGTCGGGTTCGGGGATACCCGCAGCGTCACAAAATTGAGAGAAGGACTCCACAATGGCAAGGTATGCCAGCTTCGACATGGCGATCATCAAAGAGGGGTAGTGAGGGATGGTGAAGCTCTGAAGGTGGATGTCCATATCGAGCGGTCGCGAACTAGACAAATAGTGAGCGACATACAGACCGCCCAGACACACTTACCTCGGCGAAAAGTTGAAGATAGCATGCGACGGGGCGCCTATCCACTCCCCGAGATCTCGAGCATTCGCGAGCGATACCCCCAGGGCAACAACGCGGGTCTTGATCTCGGTCTGCGCAGATACATACCGCGTCCGGGAAATGATCACCTCGTATGTCGGGCCAACTTCTCCGCCGACGAGTTGAATCTCGTCCGCGAGAAGAAGGGCGATCGTCTGCACGTTCTTCCTCTGACGCCACCTGCGTGACAAACGTCCCACTGTCGAAACAAATGAGTCATGAAACAAGCTTCAAGTTCCTTCCGTCAACTCACTTGGCTAGGCATACACACGATGACATCGCCTTTCTCGAGCAAGCGGAGGTCCGCGCTCGTCTCACCCGTCAGGCACGCTGGTCTACCATCTCCTGATACGGCTCAACGCAGACAGCTCTCGAGTTGTCCCGCTTGTTCCACAGCTTGAGCAATGCGGAAAGCGGCAAAGGCTGGAGGTCGAGGAGGGGTGTCGGAATTGGGAACTTCTCAGGGAGAATAAGATGCTTGAACGAAATGGGAACTCGTCTCCGCGTGCAACCACCTATCAGTACGACGGAGATGTAGTAGTTGGGAGGTACGGGCTCGAACATCGGGACTGTGATGGTGACGTTGTGCTCGTCTTCTGCGTACCGCTGGCGGAGGACGAACGAATCGTGGAAAAGGATAATCTCGCCATCAACATCATCCACCAGAATGAAGAATGTCTCCGCAGTGCCATGGATCTTCTCATCCCAGCGGAAATCAGGATGGATGGATAGATTGATTCGAAGGAGGGAACGCGTGATCGGTTGTACTTGCGCTTGTAGTCTGGGAACGTGGGTCACGATAGCTCGCAATCGCACGAAAACAAACGCTTACTGGAGTTTTGGGAAGTTATAGACGAGGCAGTGAACAAGGCGGCCGGCGTTAGGGATACCGATGAGCTCTCCAAGCTCGGGTGGGTTCAAATCAAAGTAACGGTACCATCATGGCTAGAATAACGAAGTCACGTTAGCACGTCATTCAGCAACGTCTTGTATACATACGAATTGTTTGCCTTCAGCCTTTCTAATGACTTCCTGGGGTACACCCTTGAACTGACGGAGCGGTGTCATCGAACCCCACCTGGTTTGATCAGTTAAGTATGAACGACGTCAAGCACAAGGTCCTACACTTACATTCGTCGTTCTAGTACCATCTTGCACAAGGCAAGACACGCCCGAGCTGGTACAGCCCACCCTCGCTTCAGGCAGATCTGCAGAATGACACTGTTGAGTATTCGCCGTGACTCCCTTTCATATATCTCAAACATGGCACGTGGAATACGCCCAGCCGACTGCTGCACGAACACCATGTCCGCAACTAATGGAAATCCTAAATAGAAATAAAACGTCGTCGTTGCAGGTGAGGGGCATGCGTGTGTCGTTGCATCGTCAGCGACATCAATGCGGGTGAGGGGATGTGTGTGCGCACCTTTGCGTCGTCGTCGTTGCGGGTGAGGGGACGTGCGTGCGCACCGTCGCGTCATCGTTTGTCACTCTGGGTGAGTCCGAGTCGTCATGTCGTCACCCCGCTGGTGCGTCGTTGTCGTCGACTGAGGTGGTGTAGGTGGGTGCATCGTCGTCATCGATGTGAGGAGCATACGTGCACACGTCCGAGTCGTTGCGTCGGTGAGGTACATGCGTGCGTGCATCGTTATCGCCGTGTCAGGCTTGTCGCTGCATCGTCGTGGCATAGTCATCGTCGTCATGTCGTCGTCGTCGGTGCCACACAGGACCCGGAAAACCCGCCACGGCAATGACAGCGCGATGCGGCAGGGCGGGTAATGTGGTGATGGCGACGGCAAATGAGGGCGGGGATGCGGGCGAGTGCGGTGGAGGGAAAGGGTGTAGACGGGCGGGAGGACAGGACAAGCAGCCGGAGGGGCAATGTGGCAATGGCAACCCGGTAAGGCCACTGCGTTGTTAGTGAACTCTCTCTAGACCCTCTCGACCCTCATCTCGACCTCCTCGACCTCTCATTCATCTTCTGGGGGGCTGTGGAGACGTGCATGGACGATGCACGTCATCGTCCCGTTGCTGCAGGTCTTCTAGGAAGTTTGAGACATGGTGTTATTCGCCAGGCAGGCGGGTGTGTGGACACTGAATGAGCGAGGTAGGAAGGTGGACGACGGCGACGGTCAACGAGAGCGAGGGCGGGCAAGGGCAGTTATGAGGGTTCGGAAGCGACTTGAGTGACCAGTGTCGAGTCAACGAATCGATGGGGTCGACTCGTACCTATTCCCACGATGGAAAATGAATTGTTTGTTTGTTTTTTTTGGGACAAGCGTGATTATTGCGTAGCAACTGACAAGTCTAGTCCTACACAATACGCTAAGGCGGAGGCCACGGGGGACTCCGGTCCGAGGAAAAATGCTCTTACGCACGCCCCGCATACGCAGGGGAGGATAGTTTGATGCCCTGTACCTGAAAATGAAAAGTTTGCCTTTTTGTGGTGCGCACTTGAACTGGCCAGGTCGGAATTTTCGCGGCGGATTGAAAAAAAAACGCGCAGGATTATTTGTGCAGATATCCCGCCATGTATTACCCTCAGTGAGGTGAATGAATTGTGTAAAACACGGAAGAAATGTAATATAACGACTCATAACGACTCATTCTACGTCACCAGTTTGTGCTTGCGGACTCCGGATCTCTTTCGTTGGACGGCTCATGCTGTGCGTGGGATCGGCATGGGACCAGTATACATATATCGTGTTTGAATCGTTGGACTCCGGTTGTGTACGAGTTTTCGGGAGGAATAACTGCCGGCGGTACTACGAGAGACGGTAAAGTAAGTGTGAAACTTTACCGTCTCGAAAGGTTGGAATGAAATTTTTGAATGGCGTTGGGCCTTACAGCTGTTTTCAATATAGTGCGGAAAACGCGTTTTCAAAATTTCTGTCTCGGAGACGGCCGGGCAAGGACCCCAAGTGCACCTGAGTGAGCCATTCGTGTACGATCACATCAGCGCTCTTCAGCCTGAGCCAAAATGGCGCGCAGTGTCTCCGCCGACCTCAAAGCTCGTATTCGAAGCACTGACAGATGAATCAATGACCCAAGGCTCGTTTCAAATATATGAGAGCTGGCACGAACGCGGTGGACGCCACCAGGTAGCCTACTCGAGACGCGGGCGGCCAGCAAGCCTGTGATGTGTGGACTGAAACATGAAATTATGACTTGCACCATCGCTCTACTCGTGTGCGACGAGCTCGCACCCCACATCAAGGCTGTCCACGGCAACTACGAATAGATATTCGCACAACTGTTGTCCTCGCCGCTTGCACGGACCAACTCGGGTGCGACTCAGACGTTCACTCTCGACGCATACGACGTCTTCAAAGACATCAAGTACCCACCAGATAATGTCCACCACGACGGCATCCTCATTTCCGGATCTCGTACATCTTCTTCTCGCGTGCCGACCCCGACCTCGATCGATTGATCCCCCCCCCCCCCCGCAGGCGCAAATGCCTACGAGAACATCGACTGGATCAACAACCTCGTCGCCTACGTCCGGTGCAT
>JBBPOT010000316.1:0-10854 GCA_038091595.1 Leccinum subatratum | reverse complement strand
CTGTCCCTATCTACTATCTAGCGAAACCACAGCCAAGGGAACGGGCTTGGAATAATTAGCGGGGAAAGAAGACCCTGTTGAGCTTGACTCTAATCTGGCAGTGTAAGGAGACATAAGAGGTGTAGAATAAGTGGGAGATATTGGTCTTTCGGGGCCTTTATCAACAATGAAATACCACTACTCTTATTGTTTCCTTACTTACTTGATTAAGTGGAACGTGTATCAGTTCTTAGCCATTATACGGATATATTTATATATCTTATGGTATTGGGTTCTGATGCAAGCTTCTTGATCAAAGTACTAAGAGTTTGTTATATAATTGTAAACAAATTTTGATGAGATAATGGTGCTTCGGTGCTATTGTCAATATTTTGAAATTTGGTATAACTCCCAATACTCAGGTATGATCCAATTCAAGGACATTGCCAGGTAGGGAGTTTGACTGGGGCGGTACATCTCTCAAATAATAACGGAGGTGTCCCAAGGCCAGCTCAGTGCGGACAGAAACCACACATAGAGCAAAAGGGCAAATGCTGACTTGATCTCGGTGTTCAGTACACACAGGGACAGCAAAAGCTCGGCCTATCGATCCTTTTGGTTTAAGGAGTTTTTAACAAGAGGTGTCAGAAAAGTTACCACAGGGATAACTGGCTTGTGGCGGCCAAGCGTTCATAGCGACGTCGCTTTTTGATCCTTCGATGTCGGCTCTTCCTATCATTGTGAAGCAAAATTCACCAAGCGTTGGATTGTTCACCCATGCAAGGGAACGTGAGCTGGGTTTAGACCGTCGTGAGACAGGTTAGTTTTACCCTACTAATGACAATATGTTGTTGCAACAGCATTCCTGCGTAGTACGAGAGGAACCGCAGGTACGGACCTATGGCACAATACTTGTTCGAGCGAACAGTGGTATGACGCTACGTCCGTTGGATTATGCCTGAACGCCTCTAAGGTCGTATCCGAGCTGGATTGCAATGATAAAAATGGGGCAATTGCATTGTATGGCTATTAAACCATTTAAAGTTTGCCTTTAGGTAAACGACAATGGATGTGATGCCAATGTTATTTGTAACATAGCAAGTGCAGGAGGATATTATCACCTGTACGCCGCGCTAGTTACTTATAAAAACATTATTTAATACAATGACAATGCCTAGAATCAATTGTAAACGACTTTTGTAACGGGCAAGGTGTTGTAAGTGGTAGAGCAGCTGCCATACTGCGATCCACTGAAGCTCATCCTTAGCTTGACGATTCGATCATATGTCTTTCTTATTATAATTATTTATTATAGAATGATGATGTGTGTGAAGAAGAGTTTGTTTGTGTTGATAAAAATAGTTGATATACAACAATATTGTTGTATATTTCATATGCTATTAATCACGCAACACTCTTATTTATATACACATACCACATCATATAATAATAGATAGAAAGAAATAAGATGTATTGTGAAGAATCAAAATGATGTAATAATAAAATATTATTATGTTTTAATATATGCAAAAAATATATAAAATATTATTATATATACAACACACATATGAAAAAGAATATAATTAATAATTTTCTTTTTATAAGAAAATTGTATTGTATTCTTATTGTGTTGTATATTATTTTTATATATTTTATTATAGTATATATTGAATAAATAGTATTATTATTATATTTTAAACTCTATTCTTTATTAATTTAAAGAATAGAGTTTTTTTCTATTTAATAAAATACTTATGTTTTAGGTGTTTTATTAAATTTATTTTTGTATATTAATAAAAATAGTTTTATTATTATTTTAATAATAATATATATATATACTTTACGATTTAGATAGAATTTGCAAAGTCCTTTTTTGGACTTTGCTTTTTTTTAACAAATTTTTCATTTCATCAAATAAAAATGGAAACGTAACTTACTAACATAATATACAAAAAAATATTCTAAGTCGATATGATGAAATGAAAAAATTTTGCAAATCAATAATGGTTGGTTGGTGTTGGCTTTTGGACTTGTAAAAAATTTTTACAAGTCGAATTTCATTTATATAAAATGAAAAGATTTTACAAGTCAATAATGGTTGGTTGGTTGGTGTTGGCTTTTGGACTTGTAAAAAAATTCAAAAAAATTTAATTCATATGAAATGAAGTCAATAATGGTTGGTTGGTTGGTGTTGGCTTTTGGACTTGTAAAAAAAATTAAAAAAATTTTATTCACATAAAATGAAAAAATTTTACAAGTCAATAATGGTTGGTTCTTTCTTATAACATATAAGATATTCAAAAAAATGAAATTGAAATGATCCAATGATTCAAATCAATTTCAGTACAATTTTTAGAAATACGTTAACTTTTCACATGGGTCAATGTATTCAAAATTCTTTTTCTTATAATGGTTGCATGTTCATAAGAAAGAATTATACAAATTAGAAGTATACAAAAATACAAATTTCTGTAAGAGTGATTGGTTGGCTATGAAATTCTTTTCTTAATAAGAAAGATATAAAATGAAATTGAAATCGAAATGTATCAGTTTTTTAGATATTAAAAAAGTCGTAAATAAATATATAAAAAGTATAAAAAAAATGCAAATGTTAGTATAAAAAAAATACACATATTTTAAGAGTGTGAATAAAAATATAAGAAATATACAAAAATTTTGAATAATTTAATTAAAACTCAAAAAACTATATAAATTATTATAATCGAAAAGTATCAGTTTTTTAGATATTTTCATATAAGAAGTATACAAAAACGCACTCTTAAAAAAGTCGTTAATAAATACATAAAAAGTATAAAAAAATGCAAATTTTAGTATAAAAAAATACACATATTTTAAGAGTGTGAATAAAAATATAAAAAGTATACAAAAATTTTGAATAATTTAATTAAAACTCAAAAAACTATATAAATTATTATAATCGAAAAGTATCAGTTTTTTTAGATATTTTCATATAAGAAGTATACAAAAACGCACTCTTAAAAAAGTATAAAAAAATGCAAATGTTAGTATAAAAAAATACACATGTTTTAAGAGTGTGAATAAAAATATAAGAAGTATACAAAAATTTTGAATAATGTAAAAAAAAAATAAAAAAATCGAAAAAATTTTTTTCGAAAAATTTAAAACTTTTTTATTGTAAATTCGTGTAAATTCAGTACAAAAAATACGAAATTAAAATTTTTCTCGAAAAGTTAATACTTTTTGAGTTATTGATTTTTAAAGTGGGTCGCTTAAATAATGCAGAACATTTGATAATCAACTTTTACATGTAAAAATTAATGAGTTTTTACAAAAATGCAAAAATGCCGAACGAAATCATAATGAATGCTTGTTTTAGTGAATGATAAATGATTAATATGATCTACACAAGTTGTTTTCGTATTGTTTCATACAATTGCTAAAAAGTTATAGCGAAAATAAGAAAAATTAAAAATTAAAAAATTTCAACATTTGTTAAAAGTGCGTTTTTTTTATTTAATTTATTATGAAATTTCGTAAGTTTTTTTTGGTAGTGTAAAAAAAATTGTATATATTAAAAGTGAGATTTTTCTTATACTTTTCATATATAATATAAGATGGATTTTTCATCGTTGTTATCGTTTACGGTCCAATTGATGAATTTTTCGTCACATTCAATGTTGTATAATTATACTTGATGCAAGTTTTTGTGTTTAAATACGCAAAATTGGTATCTTAGTACATGATTATTCATTACTCTGTGGTATTTTTTGAAAATTTTTTAATAACAAATTTATCGAAAATGTGAAATTTTTAATTTTACATCAAAAGAATGCATTAATATTGAAAAATATTATATGCTGCAGTGTTAAAATAAGTAATACGAAATAAAATATTACAAATATTGAAGAAAATATTATATGAAAAATAATTTATATCACATCTCAATAGATGGATATAAATAATTTTTAAAGATAGAATAAAATATTCTTATAAAACAAAAAATAACATTATTCTGGTTGATCCTGCCAGTAGTTATATGCTTGTCTCAAAGATTAAGCCATGCATGTCTAAGTACACACGAATTAAAAGTGAAACCGCAAAAGGCTCATTATATCAGTTATGGTTCCTTAGATCGTTAACAGTTACTTGGATAACTGTGGTAATTCTAGAGCTAATACATGCAATATAAACACGGACCTTTGGGACGTGTGCTTTTATTAGGCTAAAACCAAGCGATCGCAAGATCGTTATTATGGTTGAACTCTAGATAACTTGCAGATCGTATGGTCTCGTACCGACGACAGATCTTTCAAATGTCTGCCCTATCAACTTTTGATGGTAGTATCTAGGACTACCATGGTTGCAACGGGTAACGGGGAATCAGGGTTCGATTCCGGAGAGGGAGCCTGAGAAACGGCTACCACATCTAAGGAAGGCAGCAGGCGCGTAAATTACCCACTCCCAGCTCGGGGAGGTAGTGACGAAAAATAACAATACAGGACTCATATTAGAGGCCCTGTAATTGGAATGAGTACACTTTAAATCCTTTAACAAGGACCTATTGGAGGGCAAGTCTGGTGCCAGCAGCCGCGGTAACTCCAGCTCCAATAGCGTATATTAAAGTTGTTGCGGTTAAAACGTTCGTAGTTGAACTTGTGCTTCATACGGGTAGTACAACTATAATTGTAGTCTGTACTATACCTTATGTATGTAAGCGTATTACCGGTGGAGTTCTTATATGTATTAGATACTTGTATTTATGCATGTTCCTCCTATTTAAACCTGCTTCAGTGCTCTTCATCGAGTGTTGTTGTGGGCCGGTACAATTACTTTGAACAAATTAGAGTGCTTAAAGCAGGCTCCAAATGCCTGAATATTTTGTGCATGGAATAATGAAATAAGACCTCTGTTCTACTTTCATTGGTTTTTAGATCAAGAGGTAATGATTAATAGAAGCAGTTTGGGGGCATTAGTATTACGACGCGAGAGGTGAAATTCTTGGACCGTCGTAAGACTAACTTAAGCGAAAGCATTTGCCAAAGATGTTTTCATTAATCAAGAACGAAAGTTAGAGGTTCGAAGGCGATCAGATACCGCCCTAGTTCTAACCATAAACGATGCCAGCTAGCAATTGGGTGTAGCTACTATCATGGCTCTCTCAGTCGCTTCCCGGGAAACCAAAGCTTTTGGGCTCCGGGGGAAGTATGGTTGCAAAGCTGAAACTTAAAGGAATTGACGGAAGGGCACCACCAGGAGTGGAGCCTGCGGCTTAATTTGACTCAACACGGGAAAACTTACCAGGTCCGAACATAAGTGTGTAAGACAGATTGATAGCTCTTTCTCGAATCTATGGGTGGTGGTGCATGGCCGTTCTTAGTTCGTGGAGTGATTTGTCTGGTTAATTCCGATAACGAACGAGACTCAAATATATTAAATAGATGCTTTCAGGATTATGGTGTTGAAGCTTTTATAGCCTTCATTCATGAGCGCAGTAAAATGTGTTAGTGTTTGAATGTGTTTATAAAAGTGGAGCCGTACCTGTTGGTTTGTCCCATTATAAGGACACTAGCTTCTTAAATGGACAAATTGCGTCTAGCAATAATGAGATTGAGCAATAACAGGTCTGTGATGCCCTTAGATGTCCTGGGCTGCACGCGCGCTACAATGAAAGTATCAACGTGTATTTCCTAGACCGAGAGGTCCGGGTAAACCGCTGAACCACTTTCATGCTTGGGATTGTGAACTGAAACTGTTCACATGAACTTGGAATTCCCAGTAAGTGTGAGTCATTAACTCGCATTGATTACGTCCCTGCCCTTTGTACACACCGCCCGTCGCTACTACCGATTGAACTCTTTAATGAGGTCTCCGGACGTGATCACTGTAACGCCTTGTGTGTTACGGATGTTTCGCAAAAGTTGACCAAATTTGAGTGTTTAGAGGAAGTAAAAGTCGTAACAAGGTTTCCGTAGGTGAACCTGCGGAAGGATCATTAATGTGTTTCCTTACCGTTAAATAAATATATAAATTTTGATATTCATAACTGAATCTCAAAACTCCAATATTTGGACGTCATCAAATTAGTGACGAAGAAAAATTTAATATAATTTGTATGTGATACAAATAGTTGATATGCAAAAAAATTTTGTATATTTCCTATGCTATTATAATCACTCAAATTAAATTAAAAATTTTAACGTCTTCGTGACGAAAAAAAAAAATTGAATAAAATTTTGTATGATAATAATCATGCAAAATTTTAAATACAATTAAAGTTGTACTTGTATAAAAGAAAAAAATTTTTTTTTTTTTTTATATAAGTTAAAATTTGTTCTTTTTAATAGGAGCTAAGACATTCGCAACAGACTTTGTATGTATAAAGATAGATTATTGAAGGAATTGATATATGCCAATTTATTTTGGTGTATTTTTGATTTCTTTCAATAAACATATTCATGACATAAACTTTTAAAAGAAATAAAAATAAATCACTCTAAGCGGTGGATCACTCGGCTCATGGGTCGATGAAGAACGCAGCAAACTGTGCGTCATCGTGTGAACTGCAGGACACATGAACATCGACATTTTGAACGCATATCGCAGTCCATGCTGTAAGGTACTTTAATTAACTTTAAAGTGCTGCTTGGACTACATATGGTTGAGGGTTGTAAGACTATGCTAAACAAGTTGCTTAAATGTGGTAAAAAAGCATTTCAAGCACATGTTATATTACTGGATACCATAAAACGTATTCATAATATTAATAGCTAAAGATACACAAAAACCTCATTTCGAAATAAATCCAAGTACTATGTATATTTTTATAATGTATATAAACTCTTTTTTTTATTGAGGAAGGTCTAGCATAAAATCATTTTTATGAACTAGAATTGCCTCTTTATTAAAAAGAGTTTTTTTTTATGCAATTTTTGTAAGAAAGGATTTAAACATTTCGTTGGTTTTTAAATATTTTTCAATATAAAGACATTTTTTTGTTATACAACCTCAACTCATATGGGATTACCCCCTGAATTTAAGCATATTAATGAGGGGAGGAAAAGAAACTAACAAGGATTTTCTTAGTAGCGGCGAGCGAAAAGAAATCAGTTCAGCACTAAGTCACTTTGTCTTTATGGCAAATGTGAGATGCAGTGTATGGAATGTCAAATTTCTAGTATGAGAAATTAACGATTTAAGTCCTTCTTAAATGAGGCCATTTACCCAAAGAGGGTGCCAGGCCCGTATAACGTTAATGATTACTAGATGACATTTCCAAAGAGTCGTGTTGCTTGATAGTGCAGCACTAAGTGGGTGGTAAACTCCATCTAAAACTAAATATAACCATGAGACCGATAGTAAACAAGTACCGTGAGGGAAAGTTGAAAAGAACTCTGAATAGAGAGTTAAATAGTACGTGAAACTGCTTAGAGGTTAAGCCCGATGAACCTGAATATCCCATATGGAAAATTCATCATTATGATTTTAATATTTATAATATTATAATAATGGTGTGCATTTTTTCCATATAAGGACATTGTAATCTATTAATATACACATATATTTATCATAAGATCATTATGCGTAAGTATATTCAAATTATTTTGCTTGCAATTTAACATAGAATATATGCTTTTGATTTGATAAAGTGTTGATAGATTTATTATATATAGTGCTTGAATATTCTTGAATATTCTATAATGGCATATTGATCATTGATCTTTGTGTTACGATTATATGCACGAATATGATTTACAATGCGAAAGATTCAGGATACCTTCGGGACCCGTCTTGAAACACGGACCAAGGAGTCTAACATATTTGCAAGTTATTGGGAATTAAAAACCTAATAGCGAAATTAACATAACTTATATAATGGGATTAGTTTTTAGTACTATTTATAGTCTATTAATTCAATCCCGGGGCGTTCTATACAGTTATGTATAATAATATTTATATTATTTATACCTCTAACTAGAGCGTACCTTGAGCATATATGCTGTGACCCGAAAGATGGTGAACTATACTTGATCAGGTTGAAGTCAGGGGAAACCCTGATGGAAGACCGAAACAGTTCTGACGTGCAAATCGATTGTCAGAATTGAGTATAGGGGCGAAAGACCAATCGAACCATCTAGTAGCTGGTTCCCTCCGAAGTTTCCCTCAGGATAGCTGGTGCATTTAAAAATTATGTAAAATAATCTTATCTGGTAAAGCGAATGATTAGAGGCCTTAGGGTCGAAACGATCTTAACCTATTCTCAAACTTTAAATGGGTAAGAACCTCACCTTTCTTGGTATGAAGGTAGTGGTTGTGATATAATGTGCCCAGTGGGCCACTTTTGGTAAGCAGAACTGGCGCTGTGGGATGAACCAAACGTAATGTTACGGTGCCCAAATTAACAACTCATGCAGATACCATGAAAGGCGTTGGTTGCTTAAAACAGCAGGACGGTGGACATGGAAGTCGTAATCCGCTAAGGAGTGTGTAACAACTCACCTGCCGAAGCAACTAGCCCTTAAAATGGATGGCGCTTAAGTTGTATACCTATACATTACCGCTAAAGCAGATGGCCTATGTTCAATTTCGGTTGGATAATAGGCTTTGAAGCTTTAGTGAGTAGGAGGGTACAATGGTGTGCATAGAAGTGTTTGGCGTAAGCCTGCATGGAGCCGCCATTGGCACAGATCTTGGTGGTAGTAGCAAATAATCGAATGAGACCTTGGAGGACTGAAGTGGAGAAGGGTTTCGTGTGAACAGTGGTTGATCACGAGTTAGTCGGTCCTAAGTTTAAGGCGAAAGCCGAAAATTTTCAAGTTCTAATGAAAGAGTGTTAACGCACTTTAGTATTTTTACACTTGAATAATTTTGAACGAAAGGGAATACGGTTCCAATTCCGTAACCTGTTGAGTATCCGTTTGTTATTAAATATGGGCCTTGTGCTCATCCTGGCAACAGGAACGACCATAAAGAAGCCGTCGAGAGATATCGGAAGAGTTTTCTTTTCTGTTTTATAGTCGTACTACCATGGAAGTCTTTCGAAGAGAGATATGGTAGATGGACTAGAAGAGCATGACATTTACTGTTGTGTCGATATTTTCTCCTCGGACCTTGAAAATTTATGGTGGGGTCACGCAAACTTCTCAACAGGCCGTACCAATATCCGCAGCTGGTCTCCAAGGTGAAGAGTCTCTAGTCGATAGAATAATGTAGGTAAGGGAAGTCGGCAAATTAGATCCGTAACTTCGGGATAAGGATTGGCTCTGAAGATTGAGATAGTCGGGCTTGATTGGGAAGCAATAACATGGTTTATGTGCTCGTTCTGGGTAAATAGAGAATTTCGGTTCTTGTTCCCCGGATAGTAGTTACGTAGCCAATTGTGGAACTTTCTTGCTAAAATTTTTAGGGGATTATCGCAAGATATATTCCTTTTAAATTATAACGACTATCAATTAACAATCAATTCAGAACTGGCACGGACTTGGGGAATCCGACTGTCTAATTAAAACAAAGCATTGTGATGGCCCTAGCGGGTGTTGACACAATGTGATTTCTGCCCAGTGCTCTGAATGTCAAAGTGAAGAAATTCAAGTAAGCGCGGGTAAACGGCGGGAGTAACTATGACTCTCTTAAGGTAGCCAAATGCCTCGTCATCTAATTAGTGACGCGCATGAATGGATTAACGAGATTCCTACTGTCCCTATCTACTCCCCGCAGGGGGGCCTTCCGCAGGAAGGTCTCGGGTTGTAACGACCCCGCGGACCCCGAGTGAGGCGACCAATCCTAGACTTGCTAAGAGTCTAACTGGTAGTCCTAACAGTGACAAAGCCGTACCAAGGCGCTAAAGTGGTACCACGGGAGCCATTAGCCCTTGAATCGGAATGTCACAATAAGAAGTCCTCTACTGATCGATACAAACATGAAGCGTAAGGTTGAAGTGGTGATGCATGAAACTAGAAGGGTACAACCGGATCTCGTCCCGTCCGGTGTGCCCTTCAGTGGAACGTTGAGCTGGGTGCGTATAAGGGTATGAGTTGGTGATGCATGAAACTCGAGGGGTACAACCGGATTTCGTCTCCGTCCGGTGTACCCTTCAGTGGAACGTTGAGCTGGGTGCGTTTAAGGGTTGGATGAAGGTAGCTCTGAGATTGGAAGTATTGAGAATGGCTCTGCTTCGGTCGAAGGTTGCTGGATGTGGTGCGTGGCTAAAGGATGCTGGAGATTTGAAGCGGTGTTAATGGTAACCCCATTGCACCGCTTCATCAATCGAAGGTTGAATGGTGTTCGTACGGAGTGAAGAAAGGAGGTTATGGTGCAAGGTCTGGTGGCTGGCAGTGCGCGTATTTGCTATGCAAAACGCGTTACTGGCAGCAACAAGGAGAGCTAATTGTTTGTATCGATAGTATGACTTGGTTGTTGGTATTCAGGTTCAAAATGGCTATTGGGAACGGCCCTTCGGGGAGTTTCGTGGTGGCTGTGGTTGAAACCTAACTCGCAGGAAGAGTCTTGCTTGACTCGCTGTGTGAGTTGCAATGCAACTCGGGTATTGTGTCTGCAAAACACAATAGAGGTTTCTAGATTGGCCTCTCACCCCACCAAGGTGGGGAGACATGCTTAGCACATGTCTTTTGAATTGGTACAATCTGAAGGCTTGTACTTGTACTTGCTCTTTGGGATTGGGTGCTGGTCACACCTGATTTGTCCCAGTGTGAAGAACACTGTGAGGTTAGCCCAACATGGGAGGTACTCACATTAATCTTTTACACTTTCTGTCCCTATCTACTATCTAGCGAAACCACAGCCAAGGGAACGGGCTTGGAATAATTAGCGGGGAAAGAAGACCCTGTTGAGCTTGACTCTAATCTGGCAGTGTAAGGAGACATAAGAGGTGTAGAA
>JBBPOT010000315.1:0-10855 GCA_038091595.1 Leccinum subatratum | reverse complement strand
CCTCGGACAGGCAGCGGTAGGGGTAGCGCAGCCCCCTGACGAGAGCTTTCGCAGGCTCGAAACCGCTACTAACCCGCTCCCAGCGCGTCGTTTACCCCCGGTCACACCATCATGACCGCATCTCAGAGCTGACGAGCAACAAGCAGATCTTCAACCACTGAAAAGTTCACCCCGAGGGCCAGGGAGGTCGACGGCGTATGGTACAAAGGGTGCGTAGTATTGTAGCTTCTGGACGCCTTGCTCATTCCAATCATCAGTTATACAGTCTGCCAAGCGCGTCGTTCACGTCCGCTCACACCATCATGACCGCACACTAGAGCCGGCGAGCCACAGCAGCTCTTTAACGCGAGTGAAAATACACCCGGAGGGCCAAGGAGGTCGACGGCGTACGGTGCGTAGTATTTTACCCTCTCGATGCCGTGCTAATTGCCATCTTTAGTTATATAGTTTGCCCAGCGCGTCGTTCGCCCCCGCTCACACTATCTTGACCGCATCCCAAAGCCGACGAGGCACGGAAGATCTTTATCGGCATCTTCCCAGCCTGCCACATCTACTCCCGCGATGAGCTCTCGGACGACAGAGGACCGTCTTGCGGATTTCGTCACTTCTCTCGTCAACAACCCCGTGCCCGCATCACGGAGCTATCAGACCGGCCTCCCCGCCCACCGTGAGGTCGCGTCAGCGACAAGGTTTACGTCTTTGAAAAATACACCCCGAGAGCCAAGGAGGTCGACGACGTATGGTGCGTAGTATTTTAGCCTCTCGACGCCCTGCTAATTCCCGTCTTTGGTTATGTAGTCTGACCAGCGCGTCGTTCAACCCCGCTCACACCATCATGATCGCATTCCAGAGCCGACGAACCACAACGGGTCTTTATCGGCATCCTCCCCGCCTACCACATCTACGCCCGCGATGAGCTCTCGGACTGCGAGAGTTTTCTCGGTCTGGTCACTTCCCTTTTCAACAATCCCGCGCCCGCATCAATCGCAACCCACCGTGAGGTCGTCTCAGCGACAAGGTCTACGCCTTTGAAAGTTCACCCCGAGAGCGAAAGAGGTCGACAGCGTATGGTGCGTAATATTTTACCCTCTCGCGGCCGTGCTAATTCCAATATTTAGTTATATAGTCTGTTCAGCGCGTTGTTCAACCCCGCTCACACCATCATGACCGAACCCCAGAGCCGACGAGCCACCGCGATCTTTATCGGCATCTTCTCCGCCTGCCACATCTACGCCTGCGATGAGCTCTCGGACCGCAGAGCCTTCCCGATTCCGTCACTTCCCTCGTCAACGACCTCGTTCCAGACTCAAGAAGGTATCAGACCGACGTCGCCGCCCACCGTGACGTTGAGGTCAGCGACAAAGTCTACGCTTTTGAAAAGGATACTCCGAGAGCCAAGGAGCGACGGCGTGGAGTACAAAGGGTGCGTAGTATTGTAGCCTCTCGACGCCCTGCTCATTCTCGTCTTTAGTTATGCCTGGACCGGTTCCTTGCTTATCAACCTTTTGAGTCAGTCTTTTACCATATATGGTAGTTGGCTGACTCCGCTTGCTCCATCTATGCCCGCGACGAGCTCTCGGACGGCAGAGGGCCGTCTTTTTGATCTCGTCACTTCCCTCGTCAACAACCTTGTGCCCGCATTATGAAGGTATCTGACCGATCTCGCCACCCACCGTGACGTCGTCTTGCTTGAGGCAGCGACGAAGTTCACGCCTTGAAAAAAAGTACACCCCGAGAGCCGAGCAGGTCGACGGCATATGGTACAGAGGGTGCGTAGTATTGTAGCCTCTCCATGCCCTGCTAATTCCCGTTTTTAGTAACGTCGTCGTCTGCCCAGCACGTCGTCCAACCCCGCTCACACCATCCACTACCTCGCACCAATGCGATATGAACATGCGCGCTTTCACGCAGTCAAGTCATACTTCAAGCCTCCACCTGGGAGGAAGGCATCTCCTTGCCCAGACTTTCAGCGCAGAGGAAACAGACTCTCTCAGGTGAGACTGCCTCGCGAGGCTTGTCACAGGCAGCGTAGTTCACGACCTCAACATTATTATCAGACATGCCACTTAGGGTTCTCTGGTAGCCGTCGACGTAGAGTGCGAGGTAGATCCCTGCAGCTGTGGTAGCGCCGTGGCCCGTCGGGATGTATGCCATGCGCAGTACCTTGGCATACATGAACTTTCTAGTCGCCTACAACCTGGCCAGAAATTCAAAGGCAGACTATTACTCTCCCAGCACACTCTACTTTCCCCGATTTCGTACGCCCTCGAAATTCATCCCGTCTCATCAGTTCTCTCCCTCTATCTCCCGGCGCCGTCACCGCCAAATATCCCCCGCAGAAAATTAATATTCCTCGACCTTCCATTTGTGCAGGTGGCAGAGCTCTTCTCCATCTACAAGCACTCGGACAACCCGCAACGGCGTCCTTGCTTGAGAGGACGGCTCGACGCTCATATGCTCAGCTCGATGGATAACATTGTGAAGAATCCAACACTTGACCGCATCCCTCTGGACACGAAGCCCTCAACAAGCACATGCGATGGGATCGTGCTTTTCTCAAGATCCTTCGTCCTCACGTGAAGTTTTGGTTTGCCACTTCGCGCACGTTCGGGCAAACAACGCTTGGCTGGGAGAGACAATTGATCCGTTGCACTCACAACGTTTTTGTGCAAAGGGTAAGCAAACAGTTCGATTCCAACACTGCTAAAATTATAACATGTCGTCCATCGGAACGAAAACCACGACGACCCCTCATGGTCATGCCGTCGCTGTCAATGAAACCATACTCACTCGCAAGTCCCAGGAATAAATATTTCGGCGCGCGCAGGAGCACAGCCTCAGATAAACATTCTCATCAAATAGGTCGTTTGGCAGCCAAGCGCTATCGGTAAGGACGTCGTATTTCTAGTCCCCAAAGTTGTCCTCGTTAAACAATCGACACAATTCATTTCCTATCAGACCCCTCTGCGGGTCAGAAAGTTTCACGGGAGCTTGGATTTGGAGTTCTCCGATAGGACAAATTGGCAGAGCTCGTTTGTGAAAGCGGATGTGATCATCATGACAGATGAGATCACATCAGTTATCGGGCACCTATGCGTTTCTTCTCAACGACCCACGTAGTAGCTCAGATATTAATATCTTCACGCATTCGCATTGGAGCATCAGCAAAGTATACTAACCTTCCCAATCTGTATTCACGTTCCACTAACCTTTCCACTCAGTCCCGTTCATCATCTTCGATGAATGTCATCACGCGCAAGAACCATGCCTACAGAGGCATAGTGCGCGAATACTTTCAAGTCCACCGCGCCGAACACCCCAAGGTATTTGGTATGACAGCGTCGCCCATCTGAAACCTCAAGGATGCGGAAGGTCTCTGGTGACTTTGGAACGGAACCTCGATGTCACTGCCATCGCTGTGCGCGAACACGTCTCGGAATTACTTGAAAACTCTCCGCGACCTGCAGAAGTGCGTGTCATGCTAATATAGTCGGAACTCGTGTTCACCTGCCTTCTGCAGATTATCAAGGCATACTTCCTCCCCTTGATAACTATCTTCATCTAAACCCAAGTCTTTGGGAAACTCTGTCACTCTTCCAGTCAAACATTGTCGATATAGCATGGGATAAATCACATGCGAAGTACCACTCGGAACAACCTAGGCCCTTGGTCCGCAGACCTTTTTATATATCATGAGGTTCGTACACGAGTCAATCAACTTCATTTAGAATTCGACGATCGCATCGTTAATTTCTTCGATATCCAAGAAGACCGTGTCATGACAATGTTTTTGTCACTTGGATCGGTCGAATCCCAAAGAATGTCGCTTCATCAAATCCTTTCGCACGGATGGCAAAGAGCAGACCATGCATATGGGCCAACGTGGGTACCGCATGGCAGCGCAGGGGTAGCGGTAGCTGACTGACGAGAGCTTTTGTAGGCTCGCAACCGCTATCATCCCGCTTGCCTGATGGCCCGACTCCGATCCTCAGAGAGGGGGTGTCAGACAGACGAGCAAGCAGGCAGGACCGTCTGAGCGTCCTTTTTTGCACACAGACTTAGGTCTGTGGCCTTCGCCCACCGAGACATCTATGGTTCGTTCGCTGCAAATTCGATATACGTTTTCTTCCCCCTCGGATAATAATATATTGTTGACTATCTAGTTTTTCATCTGCTTGGGATACAAGAGCGTCCTTACGATACATCCGGAGATGGACAAGGACAAAAAGTACCTCGCCATCTTTCAGACCAGCACGAAGAAGTTTACGACGACTCTCCGTGGTGGGATATTCAAAACCTCACATATTCGGACGTCTGAACAATGCCATTATTGTTCTTTCAAGTCTCGGTGTTACGAACGAAAAACATTTTGCTTCGTCTTGAACATGATCTTGCAGAACGCGTCCTCTTGAACGGTCTGGACGATCTCACCGTTAGTGCTCAGATTCGAAGCAAGTGTCTCGATTCCTCAAGAACGAAAGACCCAGAGCGAGGATGATCATCCATAAATCACACCTTCTCTATGGCGTCCGTGATCCTTTCAAGATATCAAGGAGGGCCAAGTCCATTCCGAATCAGGGCGCCACCACACCGATAAACGGCGATGTTCTCTCCCTTAGAAATTCATGTCTCTAACAGGTGTGTATGCGGACGTACGTCTGGTTCACGAGAAAGTTTCACAGGGGATTGCTTCAAGTTCCGTGCTGTTTCACATCCCAGTTTAGATCATTTCGTCGATTGCATCGTTTTTGCCTCTGTTGCGAAACCGAAACATCACGCGATGTGTGCTTCCGAGTCAACATGCTTGTGCCAATCCGGCTGCACTCGCACGTTCGACTGCAGTGTCTCGGATCCCGGCAATGCTTTCGTCGACCGCGCAGTCGTAGACGGTGTGGTGACAAGGCTACATCACGCTCGAGCGTTTCCACCTACTCCCACCCGACTTTGCTATTCGACGCCGGAAGTCTTGGTACGTCCTGGGCGTGTTCCGTTTCGTATGGTCGGGCGGCAGGTAGTATCTGGTGCTCCCACCGACGCTTGTCAATTGGCGTGTGAGTTATCGGAGTCGAACGTCGAAAAGGTTTGACAGAGTATGTTTCTTTTTTCATAGCAAGTATATACGTGTACATATGTACATACACCTCAAAATCCTAGTATCATGTCTTCATTACCTTGTTCCTCCATCCATCCTTCGACTCCGAGTCCCGGGAATAACCTGGCCGTTTCCGAAGTTTTATCTGCGGTCAAGATTGCAGATACTCTCTCAATTCCGAGTCCCAGCATGCCTCTACCCACATTACAACATGGGAGCACACCGCGTGGGCTGCAAGACGGTACTTTTGTCGCCAATGCAAAATTTGTCTTTCCGGTTGGCCAAGAAATACACCAAAATCAATTTGAACTCATGGTGATTGCAGTAGTTACTTATAATCTTTTTTTTTCTGATTACGCTTCCGAGTCAGTCTCAAGGCTATATGAGTGACCCTTCTGCCCCCTACCTCCACTTGGAGGTCTCCCGTGCGAGACGAGCGGTCTTAAGGGCACATATGCGACTTGCTGCTTGCGAAGTTTCGGAACATGTATCTCGTACACGGCTCAATCGTCTCAAGCTTCAACACTTCAAGAACGCCCTCGAAGTGGCGAACACCGATGTTGGTCAATGGTGTGACACGATTCGCCACTCAGGGAAACCCCTTCATTCATCGAATGCCTTTTTACGACGCCATCGTCGGCGTAATCGTACCAGTAAGGCAGCCGGAGGGTTTTATACAAATCTATCTTCTAACTAATAACAAGATTTGCGCCGTAGTGCTGTTGACGATGAAGAATTCTATGTGGATCTACAGTAGTAGCTCCTTTTTTCCACTGCATTGTGTTGTATCTATGACATATGTACTGGGCCCTGAAATTCCTTGTTCGAGTAAGCTTGTGTCTGGATCCACCATGTCCCTTTCCTTTATGTCGAAGTATTCGCAGTACTCTGACTGCTTTCAAAAGCTCAGTTCAGCCGCAACGCCTTCCAATGGCCGTGAAGTTCCGACCATGGACAAGATTGTCACACGTGAATTGTCGGGGCGGTATCTTAACGAAGAGCGCATCAAGAAGACCGTATTCGACAACCTAATCGAACGACTACTACACGGGCACCGGGTAGCGAGAATCACTGCAGACCAACTAAACAAAAAACACCAGGGGTTTATCAAGGCCCGCAATGCAGGAGACAAAGAAACGACGCCTGCTCGTAAATCTGATGACACAGGATCATCTCAGTACAATCTTCGGTCTCGCCCCCATCGACCCCGCCCCAAATCGGTGAACAAGAAGTCCCCCCCTGAGGTGGTACTCAAACAAGACATATACAACAAGGAGACGGAAAAGTGGAATATAACCTCTTTTCAACCAAGTGAGAGTGACGTGGCCACTCTGCAGGTACGTCCCATTGTGGATGGACCTGCACCTCAGAAGATTGATCTCGTCTAGCCTCAAAACATACCTGGTATTTCGAATTCAAACCTCTCTCCTGCTACAAGACAGGGACTGTCGGAAGTCAGCGACGACGCAGAGGACACCGACTTGGATGAAGATGTCACGTGTTCCATGGAGGGAGCACCTCAAAAGGGAGCGGCCTATGATGGGGATTCAGCACGGGACAAGGATTACTGTGAAGGGGTTCAGAGGAAGAAAATAAAAGAAGAGCGAGCACCTCGGACCATCCCTCAAGAGGCTCAGTGGGCCACATTCCTGAACACCCTTGCCGCTGTATCGTCTTCGAAGCGATTCAACCACAGACACTTTTGGTACGGCTGTTTCTCCACCAAGCCGTTGCGATCGGAGGAAGGACAGATCAAATGGAGTCGCAAACCCGACTTAATCCTTCTTGAACATGAGGATGATGGTGTTCGCAATTTAGAAAAGATAACTTGGAGAAGTATCAAGGCACTTGGCGAACTGACCTCCTCAAAATTCTCAAACCGCTCGATTCTCAACAAATCCCTCAGTACCAAGGTGTACATCTTGCTCTGTTCACAACCATGGCGACGTTACGCTCTCGCTATTTCCATTGCCTCTGAAGAACTGCGGCTCCACTTGTTTGACCGCTCCGGTGTCGTGGTTTCCCCTCCCATCAAGTTCCACGATAATATCACGGAGACATGTCGATTCATCCAAGCCTTTGCTAGCGCTGACGATGACATTCTTGGTTATGATCCCACCCTGAAAATCTTGCCTGGACAACCCGCCGAACAACCATCCACCTCCTTTGTCGGGACCATCCAAGTGGGTGGTACTACTTACGACATCGTCGAAATCCTGTGGACAAGCAACGGGTTTGTAGGGCGGTGCACCAGCATTTACCATGTCCGCCCGCAAGATGCCCCACCTCGGAACGACAGCGTGGAGGTCGATCAATACGACTACGTCGTGAAGGATGCCTGGCCGGAGGAACATGTGATGGGACGTGAGCAGATAGTCCTCGAGCGCATCGCTGGCATGGAAGGTGTCCCATCGCTCGTCGAAGCCTGGACAGTCCAGTATGAAGGGGCGGATGATACCACTCTGCGCAACCGACCCAAACAGTGGGACAAGAAGAACCTATCACCGCGCTACACCACCAGGGTCCACCGACGTCTATTGATGACCTCCATCGGTAGGCCCCTGTCGTCGTTCAGGTCGCAAAGAGAACTTCTTTGCGGTTTGACCATGGCACTCGAGAGTACGTATTGCTCAATGCCGTCTTGGAACTCAACACTGAATGATTTATCAGTTCACGAAAGACTTGTTAGTGAGAAAAACGTCCTACACAGAGACGTCAGCCCGAACAACATAGTTTTCAAGCGAACGAACCAGCCTGGCGATCGCCCGGTAGTGGTCATCGATTTTGACTACGCGGTCCTGCTAGATGAGCCGAAGTCCACCCAATATCCCAAGGGAACGGTAAATTTTTCATAGCTGCAAGTTTTTTGGTGCACTAACGTGTTGCGACAGGGAACGTTACCGTTCGTATCATTGTCCGTCCTGCGGCAAGTTACCGACGAACCATCGGCTATAGTACACGAAATTGAGGATGACCTGGAAGCCTTTTTTTATGTTTTTATATGGATCTGTGTCCTCTACGCTGGCCCTGACGGCGTCATCAACACCGCACCCAGAAAAAGGCAATCCATTATCCAAACCTGGGGCGAGGCAGCGATTCAATCCGGACTGGAGACCGCTCGGCGTGCAAAGAATGAATTCATCTATGCTCCAAACAAGACAATTCCGGGAGAGTTTTCGGACTACTTCAAGAATCTAGCACCACTAGCCATCGAATGGAAGGACGAAGTTCGAGAAGATGATGCTCGCAGGGTTAGGATCGAGGCGAGGACGAAGAGTGGCGAACCCCCATTGGCATCTGACATGGTTCGGTTTTCTCACCGAAAAATCATAGATCTCATTCGTAAACACATGCATCTCGCTCGATGACTGTCGCCCTTGTTTGCTAATCCCTCACCGTTCCAAAATCTCGTTAGGTAACTACATTTATTACCTAAACACACGTACAACACGGCTACGTAGTCTCGGACTCGAATATAAATGTTCGGAGCCCGTATTCAAGTTCTCACTGCCGCGTCAACCTTTCCTTCTACTATGGTGGGAGGTAAGCGGCCGTCTGACGGTATTGTTGCTACGTCTTCCAAGAGGATGAGGACAGTGAGCCCCGCTCGTCGAAGCCAGCGAAATGGTAAAGGCCTTGGAGGCGCCGCCGAGCAACTGAAGAGAGTGGGCAATGCTCTCGCGCTCGGCCCGAGGAAAAACCCGGATCAATTTGCTACCAATGGAGAGGCTCGCAATCCGATGGCACCCGAATCCCCAGGGACAAAAAGGGTAACTACTGTTCACTGCTCGCTCTCAATCCAGGATCTTAATGTGATCACAGTCGTACGAACCTCGACTTGGAGAAGTCTCACGGCGTGCCGCAGCTCCCAAAGCTGCTGAACCAGGTGACCGATTTGGGTTCAGGCTCGTGAGTTTAACATATTACTCTCCCCTTTGCGACCATCTAATGGTCGTGTAGCCAACCGAGGAGGAGGAGGAGGAGGAGGAGGAGGAATCACCACCTGCGTTTCTGCTGCCCTCTTTCGCCAGAGGACTGAAGGTTCTTGCTGACGAACGCAAACGTCAGGAACTGCGGCGCGCCGGTCTACATCACAGTCGTAACCGGGACAAGGCCTCCGAACCCGCTGAGTGCCTCCCTGGTGACGAAGAAGAAGAGGAAGAGGAAGAAGAAGAAGAAGAAGAGGAAGAAGAAAAAGAAGATGATGAAGAAGAAGAAGAAGAAGAAGAAGAAGAAGTCTTACCCAACGCAGAGAAACTTCAGACTGACCATGAGAGGAATCCTGGCGAGGATACTGTGAGCGCAACCCACAGCTTTCATTCTGATACTGATATGAGTATAGGGTACATACCGCAACCAAGAATCAAATGCGGATGAGGTCGACGGTCGTCGCAGACAGCTGGCGAACGACAAGGTAAGTTCCCTGGAGATTGCTCCCCGGCAGTGTGGCTGATTTACACACTGGCTGCTAATGTACTCGAGTCGCACTATGCTAAGAACCGCCGTCCTCGACCCCCGTCGCCCACTGAATTACGTCGCTTCCAGCCGCAGGCAGAGCAACCTCAGCGGGATCGGGACGCCAACGATGCTAGCGAAGGTGAAGATGATGCTTCTCAGTTACCTCGACACAAGCGTCACACGCAGACCCGAAAAGAGGACAAGTGCACGGACCCTACCCAACTGGGCTTCTACCCAGCTAAATGGAAGGACTTGCTCGAAGAGTGTAAAATCGAAACTCGTACATACGCGGCCGTTAGTGAACCCTGGCCGCAGAGCAAATTTGCTGTAAATGGTTTCATTGCAGACGCCATCACCATGACAATGCAGAAGTGGAGGCGTGAACAGCAGTCCGTCGAGCCGAGGTATTATCCTAAGCATCGAAAATCCATGTGCAAGCTGGTACGTATATGGCTGGTTGTAGATGTGCCTACTAATGGTTAGTCTTATAGCTTTTCGAGGACCTTGCTTCATGGCGCGGAGAATTGAAGAAAGCGGCAGCCAGCGTAGTGCGCGCTCATTACGACTTATTTCCTCCGTTGGGCACTCGTTTGTCAAAGACTGAGACTCGTGCATATATCCAGCGCGCTGCCGACAGTTTCATCAAGAAATCCGCGTTTGCCCACGGTGGAAAAGACGACCAGGTATACCGTTTTCGTCGTCTTCAATTTGAATTTGTTCATATAACTTGCTTCATCTAGGGTCATGCTAACAATTTCGGACACCCGGCTATCCGTGAACTTATTCATGTTTTTTTTTTCAGTCGTGAAAATCGCATTGGGAATCTTCGCCCGGCTGAGTTTGGGACCCGGATCCCAAACAACACGATCGCTTTCGCCGCTACCGCCGTGGGTAACATGATTGACATGTACTATTAAATCGCTCTAACACTATGTTAACAGATAAGATGCATCCTTGACGGGTACAAATTAAACGGAAAAGCTAAATTCCCCTATTTTAGTGGTGAAGCGTACCGTCCCAAGTGGCGCAAATATAATGACCTAATCGGACGGATTGAGAGAAACGAGATACACAGTCAGAAACTGGATCAATTATGCCGCGAGATTGCACGTACAGGCATGTAGGTCCCTTCTCAAATGGCATTTCTCGTCGTCCGGTGTACTGATCGTATCATAGTGCTAGCGGAGGTGGAGGTGGACTTGACTCTGATGGGAATACAAGTGATGAAGAGGACTACGGCGTTGATCTTACTTAGATACACTTGTTACAGGACGTGCATAAATTTAGTGAGAATGAACATCGTTT
>JBBPOT010000314.1:0-10856 GCA_038091595.1 Leccinum subatratum | reverse complement strand
GGTTGTTGGAGGCGTTATCACAGGTTATACATAGAACCTTTGTGCTGGTGAGTGTCATGTCTATTCCATTGTGCACTGGCATTCTCTCACCTTGTCGGCAATCCCAAACGATGCCAGGACATCCTGCATCGTCTTCGCTAGGGTTGCCCCAGTGTGGGACTTTGTTCTCGTCAGTGTCGCTCAGGGATTGGGTGAGCGCTGTTCGTACCTTGCTCACTTCGACCAGATCTAATGGCATCATCAAAGCCGACCCTTTATGCTCCAAGTGCATACAAATAGCAACGAACGCGCGATGGTTTGGGGACGTCCATGTGTCTGTGGTGACGCTAAGCTTGCCATCATAACCCTGGTACATCATTTCTAAATTACAACCTTCCAGCACAATGACTGACTCGGACCTACTCGCAGCATTTTGGCAAGCCGTTCACGTGTATGCACAAACACGCTGCGCACATCTCGGGCCACAGTGAAACGTGATGGTACGTAATGGTTTGCCCTTCCCATTTTCATAAGCGACAGGTACCAACAATTGGTGACAATTGAGAATGGCCGCAGGTCCTCTGCCACCCAGCGCACGGTCTCTGTTCTACAGATCGGCGCCACATTAGCTCCATCGGTCTGGCTTCGAACACGCCTATATGTGTTGGTTTATTTTTATTCTTTCTTTCGAATGCGGTAGTTATCTTGCCGGCAAGCAGTTCGGTGCGTGCTTCTGCAGCGTTTAGGTTTGATTTGTCGGCAATATTGACGGCATCATCGCCCCAACATTTTCTAGCATGCTTCCTCATGTTACCCGTCGAGCGGGCATCCTTGGTATCAAGATACCGACAAATGGTTACTTTGCAGCCATGGGATTCACATTTGAAGACATGAGATTGCCAATCACCAATGTGTTCAATGGTGGGTGTCGGATCAAAGAATGCATAGATCGGGGAGGTCCAATCCTTCTTCAGATGTTCTGTGTGTACGTTATGTGTATGTTAGCTACAATAACTGACCAATATTAATATTTAGATGCACCAAGTTCATCTTGTGGTGATTCCTCTTCGGCCCCCTCTTCGGGGTCACCCTTTTCAGTCCCGTCATCCGGAATCTCTGTGTCCCGCTCAACCCCATCAGCTTGGCAGGGACTTTGCTCGTCATCCTCTGAACCCGAGTCGAGCAATACTGTGACTGATTTTGTCTTTTTAGGGTGATTGGCTGGTGTGGAGGACAGAGAGTCTGAGACTTCTGGCTTCCGCTTCCTGCCAGATTGGTGGCTGTCCTGTAGTGTGGCCTTGAGCTTCTCTGTAGGTTTGATGGCTCGTTTTGTCATTGTAGTGGGAGTTCTGGGTAGTGTAGAAAATGTTCCAGAAGGTAGAATGTATCTGAGGGGTGGTTGCTGTGATGTCAGGTCGGATGACTCTTTGCTATCGCTGTGGTGATTGCCAAATAAGGAAGTAAATAAATTGTCAACCGTGACACTACAAAGTAAAATACCCATGGTGTGGGTATGGGTATTGGTGAGGGTATTGGTGGGTATTGCAAATGCTAAGCCACACCCATACCCACCACATACCCATACCCACGACCCACGTGGGTCACCCATACCCATGCTCATCCCTAACCTCAACAGGGGACAGAGACTTTGGAGGGGAATGTGTAGAATGGAGGGAATCCAACCAGAACAAGACTGGCTTGTTTGGTCGCTGCATTCAAGTATTTATACTACTGATACATGCGCACAGACCAGCTTAGGGCTGGTTCGAATAAGCTATGCTAACTAATACGGTAAGTGTCTACCCACGTGATGCTGACTAAGCAGGTCACCTGACTTGGAAAGTGAAAGGAAAAATAAAAAAATGAAGGGGGAAATGAAAGGTTTGTAACATTATCCCCCTACTAGGCTTGAGATTCCAGATCAAGTGGAGGTAGAACCAGAGGTGAAATTAACAATAGGAGTTGAAAAAAGACTATCAAAAAGGGCGCGATTCATTTTCAAACATCTAGGGGCTGAGGGTTTACAGCAGTGGAAGTTATCCACAGCCGACTGGGCTTTCTTTAATCCAGAGGCAGGCTTCCAGGTTCGATCACTCTCATCATATCCTTTCCAATGCACTAGGTACTGGAATCCGCAGCCAATGGGATGGGAATCGACAATGTAGTCGACTTCGAACTCCGTGGTGCCTTCGTCGTTGACAAGTACAGGTCCAGGGCGAACAATGGGTTCCCTGGGTAATGGTTCAATGTAAGGTTTGACTTGAGAGACATTAACAATGTGGCAAGCCTTCACAGATTTGGAGAAGAGTAAACCCACGCTATTGGTATGGACCTCAATGATTTGGTAAGGACTGATCCAGTGCTCTGTTAATTTATGCGAGGAGTATTACAGTTGTTCCTGTGGGGTTTCGACTACGTCATTTGTCATTTCGTTTCATTTCTTTTCCCTTCTCTATGTCGCTTCAATCGAACTCTTCTATCCTTCTCTCCCACCCTCATGATGTCGAGTAGTCTACTCTTCTAGTTATCACTTCATCCTTCAAGTTTCCTATCTCATTATCTTGTTATCTCATATCTTGCTTATCTCACTATCTCACTATCTTGCTATCTTGCTATCTCTCCTTATCTCCTTATCTCCCCTTTCCTATTATGTCTCTCTTTCTTTCACTACTACCTACACAGCTTGGTCCGTGCCCTGCACTCCTTGCTTAAATACCTGTAGCACAATGGTGTTATTCTCTAGTTAGATCTACGCAATATCAGTGTTAGTATTCAAACTACCTCGAGTCCTTAGTGTGATCACCTAAAGTAGAGAGACCCTTCCCTTGTATTCATCTCGACACAACTCTTAGTGAGATCCTCGACAATACAATAAAACACTTCGCATAACAAAAGATCTAACTCTTCCCTCGCATCCTGCTGCCTAGCAGACTGCCCAACATTTCGTACTCACGATCCTCCCGCAACACCTTCCATCCTCCTTCCTCTAACTCCGAAGAAACTTGCTCTGCTACCTTTGCTGCTGTACCCATTGGAATTGGCAGAAGACCCACTGTCGACGAAGAAGATGCTCGAATTGCAGCTGAAAGCAGCACTCATTTCTTTGGACCTCCTCCATCTGCACCTCCAAACAACCCTCTCCCTCGAGTATCAACCCCGATCCTATCCATCATGTCCTCTGAATTAAAAACTGGTCTCTCTGACAACTTCTCAGGAGAATCTAAGGAAGCCAATCATTGGATCTTGGCTATGAAGGCGTATTTTGCCATAAATGCTACCCTATACACTGACAAACAAAAGGTGCTTGTCCTGTTAAATAAAATGACCAAGGGGAATGGAGCCCCCTTTGCTGAAGGATGGTATGCGAAGATCGCCAACACCACCATTGCTGCTGCAGACAAAAACTTTCAGAAGTTAGAAACTGATTTCCGAGCCACCTTCTTCCCATTCAATGTCGCCATCGAGGCCCGACGAAAGCTTTGTTCTCTCAGACAAGACACTCGTGATAAAGAAGGGGGTTTCCAGAAATACATATCAGAATTCCGTCTCCACTCCTCCCGCGCTGGAGTCAACAACCAGGACACTCTTCTTGAACACCTTGCTTCCGGGATGGACTCCAAAATAGTCACCATGATCCTCTCCCAACAAACACAGCCTACCACTGCTGAGGAATGGATCACACAGGCTGCGAAATACCATGCCCAACAATGACGTATCGCTGACATTGTCTCTGGAAAAGGAGGCATGTTCTCCTCCCAACCTTGTCATGATCCAAACACTATAGATGTTAGTACTGTCTGCCTCTCCCCCATTGAACGAGCTTGCCACCTCAAGCAGAATCGCTGCTTCATCTGTCACAAAGTAGGCTGCAGGGCAGCCAATCATAACTCTTCCTCCGACTCTCCTCCTTGCCCTCCTCAAAACCCTAGTCGATCCTCTCCTACTCCTCAAAACCCTTTGGACTTAGGCAAATATGTCAATCAAATCACCGCCTCCTAAAATATTTCTAAGGAAGAAATCCTCAAGGTTCTCAGGACAGTCTATGAAGACAACCCTGTTGAAAATACTATCCCTGAAGACACCACCGAAGAGACTGTTGCAGCAGCTTCTACCTCAATTGAGGAAATCACCGAGGAAGAGGATTTTTGAAAAGGAAAACTAGCACGACGTCTACTTCTCCTCATCGTATTGCTCCTGTATTTTGTACAACACCCCATGCCAAATCGATTCGTATTCCCATTTCGATCTTAGCATCTGCTGGAGCAAAAATCGTCGAAGTATCCGCCCTCATCGACAGTGGAGCCACTGGAAGCTTCATTGATCAAACCCTCATCTCGAAACAAGGGTTTCCCACCACTAGACTACCCCGACCCCTCGCTGTGTCTAATGTTGATGGCTCCTCTAACAAAAATGGTGTCATCCGAAATAAGACCTCCCTACTCCTACACATCAGAGACAACGAAGAAAGACGTGACTTCTTCGTAATCAACTGTGGAAAAGAAGCAGTCATTCTGGGACTTCCTTGGTTACAGGAAACAAACCCAAATATTAACTGGCATTCTGGCATTGTCTCCATACCTGACAGATCTTCGACTAAACGATTGGATGACCCCAGAGTCGTACCACAACAATACCTTCTCTGCTACCTATCCTCTGACCCTGATACTGTCACCGCCCAACAACTCTCCTTATGAAAAGACATCCCTTATGGTCTTCCTCTCTGAAAGACCATTATCTCCACCGAGCTCTCGATGTCTCAAGAAAGAACAATGACACTCCTCTCCGATGAAATCACTGATTTCCAGGACATCTTCGATAAACCCCCTGACAGAGAACTTCCCCCTTCTCGAACCCTTGACCATGCCATCGAGCTCAAAGACTCTTTCGTCCCAAAAGTCCCAAAAGCCTACCCTTTAAACCCGAAAGAACAGGAAGCATGCAAAGAATTTGTTACGGAACACCTTGCCTCGGGAAAGATCTCCCTGTCCAAATCTCCTCAAGCATCCCCTTTCTTTTTCGTCTCAAAGAAGCATGGCTCTCTTTGTCCCTGCCAAGACTATCGCTATCTGAATGAACATACCGTGAAAAATGCCTACCCCCTTCCGCTCATTTCCGACCTTACTGACAAACTCAAAGGATCCACTATCTTCACCAAACTTGACATTTGTTGGGGGTATAATAATGTCCTCATCAAACCTGAAGATCGATGGAAAGCTGCATTTATCACTCCTCAAGGCCTCTTCGAGCCCAATGTTATGTTCCTTGGCTTTTGTAATGCCCCTTCCACATTCCAAGCCCTGATGCAGTCCATCTTCGGTGATTTTCTTGCTGAAGGATGGCTCATCATTTATATGGACGATTTCCTCATCCACAATGACCACCTTGACCGTCATTGGGAACTTGTTCGGAAAGTCCTCCAGCGTTTCCGCGAAATAAACTATATCTCAAATTAGAAAAGTGCACCTTTGCGGCGTTTGAAGTCGAATTCCTTGGACTAATCATCCGTGGAGGATCCTTGAAGATGGATCCTACCAAACTCTCTGCCATCAAAACTTGGTCCCCTCCTCATTCTGTCAAAGTGGTTCAATCCTTCATTGGATTTTGCAACTTCTACCGCAAATTCATCCCAAATTTCTCCTCTCTCGCCCGACCTCTTCTTGATCTGACAAAGAAAGATACCCCCTGGGTTTGGAACTCCACCTGTGATACTGCTTTTCATCTACTGCAGGATGCCTTCTTGGCCAAATCAGTCCTCTCTATGCCTGATGTCTCTTGTCCCTTTACGGTTATGACCGACACCTCCCTCACTGCTTCTGGTGCTGTCCTCATGCAACCTGATGGGAATGGTGATCTCCACCCTTGCGCTTACCTCTCTAAGACCTTCTCTCCCGCTGAACATAACTATGATATCTATGATCGGGAACTCCTCACTGTCATTCACGCCTTGGAAGAATGGCACTATTACCTACAAGGCACAGGTCACCCTGTCACTATCCTCACTGACCATAAGAACTTGACCTACTTCTGCCAACCTTGCAAATTGTCTCGTTGCCATGCTCGTTGGCAATTCTTCCTCCTTGACTTCGATTTGCATTTCCACCACCTCCCTGCTGCTGCTATGGCTCCAGCTGATGCCCTATCCTGTCGCGATGATGTTGACACCTCATCTGACAATGCCAATGTCACTCTCCTTCCTGACTCTCTTTTTGTTTGTTCCCTCAACTTTACCATTCTCAATAAGCTCTCATCTCTCACCTCCTCCAACCCTTTTGCTTTCGCTGCCCTTAATAGTGGTACTTCCCTTCTCCCTTGCACCTCCCGTTCTAATTGGGAATATTCTGACAGGCAACTTTACTTCAAACACTGCTTCTACCTTCCAGAACCCCTTCGTCGTGATATTGTTCGTCTTTGCCATGAATTCCCCTCTGGTGGCCATGGTGGGGTCCTCCGCACTCAGAACCTGGTCTCTCATAACTACTGGTGGCCTGGACTCTCATCCTTTGTCCGCCGCTTTGTCCTTGGTGCGCCACCTGTCAGTCGTCCAAGGTCAATACACACCCTTCCGCTCCTCCTCTCATGCCACTCTCCTCCTTGGCCACTCGCCCCTTCCAACAGATTTCCATGGACCTCATCACCGGCCTCCCCCTCTCTTTAGGATTCGATACTGTTCTGGTCGTGGTCAACCATGGGCTTACAAAGGGGGTAATTTTCCTTCCTTGCCTTAAGACATCCTCCACTGCCGACGTTGCCAAACTATTCTTTACCCACATCTTCTCTCGTTATGGCCTTCATGATCGTTGCATCTCTGATCGAGGCCCTTAATTTGCCTCCACTTTCACACGAGAACTCACTCATCTCCTACAATATGACCTTGCCCTCTCCTGAGTCTCCTCTGCCTACCATCCCCAAACTGACGGTGAAACCGAATGAGTTAACTAAGAACTCAAAACCTACCTTTGCATCTTTTGCAATGGAAAGTCCGACACTTGGGCAGAACTCCTTCCCATGGCCGAATTCTGCCACAATTCCTCCATTCATTCTGTCACAGGAAAAACTCCTTTCTCTCTTATTCTCGGGTATGAACCTCGTGCCTATCCTCCCATAGGAAAAACATTCCTCCCTGATCTCGAAACTCACCTCTCCCTTTTATCCAAAACACGAAAAGAAGCCCTTGATGCACACGAACGTTCCCAACGGCTCATGAAGGAATGCATCTCCTCTTGCTTCACACCTTGGAAAGTAGGAGATAAGGTATGGCTTGATACAAAAACCTTTATCTCCAATATCCTTGCAGAAAACTCACTCCTAAACGGGAAGGTCCCTTTGAAATTACCTAAGTCTTATCTCCTATCTCTTATTGCCTCAAACTACCACCCACATGGCATATCAATGACATGTTCCACACTTCTAAACTATCTTCCTATCGCGAAACAACGGAACATGGTCCGAACTTCCTATCTCCCCCTCCTGTAGATATTGATGGCGAAGAAGAATACAAAATTGCCAAAATACTCTCACATCAAAGAACACGAGGATGCCACCAATACCTTGTATCTTGGAAGGGATGGCCTTCTTCCGAAAACACATGGGAACCAGAACAAAACTTATCCCATGCCACCTCCATCTTATCAGCTTATAAGAAACACTGTCCCAAGGACTTCCCCCTCCAATAAATCACCATGCCTCGTCCTCGTACTCGTCGAAACACCCCAAAAAATGCCTACTCTCACACCATGGGCCTTACTCATCCTCTCGCTTCTATTATTCCAAACCTCTTTGCCCCTGCTGTTCGTGATGCCCTATTTACTACTGTTCTTGAATCCCCTCCCTTACTTTACGAAGCCAAATGAAACATCTTTTCCTCATCGCTTCCTCATCAAAATGTATATCATGCTATTAGACTTTACCAAACCTATGCTCGCCTTTGTACCCACCATCATTCTTCACCCGTTTTCTCTGCTATTTTCAAACAAGAACTTACCACCCTCCATTCCAATATCTTCGACATCCTCATCTCTTCTTCCTTTTCGGACGCTGTCAGAACCCTTCCTCCCTCTCGTCTCTGGGACACCCTTCATCCTCATTGGATTGCTCTTACTGAGACCCAACAAAACACCTATGATCAACAGGCCACTCTCTATGCAAATCCCTTTCGAGCCGAGCCCGTCATTAACACCACCCCGAGACCCTTTCCCCAACGACGGGCAGTTCCTTCAATCAGTCTCGTCTCCTCCTCCTCCTCCCCTACCAGAGTTCTGGACACTCCTATGACAAGCGCTTTGTCTTCCTCCACACCTATCTCTTTCCACAGAGCTCCCACCTCCATCTCTCCCTCTTTTAGTCATTAAAGAAATTCCTCCCGAAGGTCCGGACCTGGCATTCCATATCCCCCCAATCTGGGATCCACCAGATCTCCTATCAACGTCAATGAACCTCTCCCCGTTCCCCCGCCTTATCACTCCCAACTTGAACAGGACTCTCGTGGAAATTCACCTTCTTCCACTGCCAATCCTGGACCTCCTTGTCCTGTCTGTTCCATTCCAACTCACTCTTATGTTCAATGCACCGATTACGCTGCGACATTTGCGTTGAGGTCGGACATGGAGTCTTCAACTGTCCCAGTGTGCACCATTGTCAACTCTGCGGAGCCCTTGGACATCTCGAGACCAACTGTGCCTTCAGCGAGGAACCATTTGATCAGGAGGACCGTGACATTGACAATGCTATTGAACACAACTCCGGCAGTCATTCAACTTAGGGTTTTGGTAGATTCGGTGTCTCCACCATACAACAAGGGTAATGTTACAGTTGTTCCTGTGGGGTTTCGACTACATCATTCGTCGTTTTGTTTCATTTCTTTTCCTTTCTCTATGTCGCTTTGATCGAACTCTTCTATCCTTCTCTCCCACCCTCATGATGTCGAGTAGTCTACTCTTCTAGTTATCACTCCATCCTTTCCTATCTCATTATCTCATTATCTTGTATCTTGCTTATCTCTCTATCTTGTATCTTGCTTATCTCTCTATCTTGTATCTTGCTTATCTCTCTATCTCACTATCTCACTATCTCACTATCTCTCATTAATGATTGAAGGTCCGGTTACAAGACTGATGAAAAACCGGTTTGTAACCGAACCGAACCGATCAAGACTGGTCCTGATCGGTCCGGTCTTTCCTAGTTTCATTTGGTTCAGTTATAAAATCAAAAGACCGACCAAAAACTGGTCCTAACTGGTCTTTTGGGCTAACCGATTTTGCCCCGGTTAGGTAGTATATTGACTGATTTTCCCTGATTTTCCCACATTTTTACGATTTTATTTGAGATAGTTATGACAATTTCTCAAAATACCTTCTCCAAAATGACATATCACTCCAGATTGGCCATATCTCGGTCGCATATGGGCAGAATTACATAATTCATGGTGGAAATGAACGCCACGTGACTCGGCTACCCTCGGTACAGCCACCCCTAAGCGCCGATCCCACGCCAATCTGTTCTCAGAAATAGGTTTTCTAAATAGATATACTCGAGAATGACATGCATTTCTAAATCAATCATATCTCAACGATCCCTGAACCGATTTGGATGAAAAAAGCTGTAACCGAACCGACAAAGACCGAAAAATTGGTTTTTGTCGGTTTTGGTTCGGTTTTTTCCATTTTAGGAAATTACCATAACTGGTTTCGGTTCAGTCTTTGCCAAAAAAGGTAAAAGACTGAACCAAACCGGACTTTAAATCACTATCTCTTGTTATCTTGTTATCTCTCCTTTCCTATTATGTCTCTTTTTTTTTCACTGCTACCTACATAGCTTGGTCCCTGCCCTGCACTCCTTGCTTAAATACCTGTAGCACAATGGTATTATTCTCTAGTTAGATCTACGCAATATCAGTGTTAGTATTCAAACTACCTCGAGTCCTTAGTGTGATCACCTAAGGTAGAGAGACCCTTCCCTTGTATTCATCTCGACGTGACTCTTAGTGAGATCCTTCACAATACAATAAAATGCTTCGCGTAACAAGGGGCAGTTGCCTAGAGCCAAGTGTTCAGTATTGAGCCAAACGAGATCACCAATTTTGTAATCAGGTGCAGCTGACCAATGTTTGTCCACTTGCAGTTTCATCCTTTCACATGTTCGTTCAAGCGCATCTTTAGCCCTTTCAAGATTGGATTTCATATTATCGGCAAACTCTTTAGCAGCCGGAGCTTTTACCAATGTCGGTTCAAAACCAAGTTGAGGGGTGAATGTCTTAGTCAACTGGAAAGGTGTGAAACCAGTTGTGGATGAGCAAGTGTTGTTGAAGTTAAACTGAGCGATAGCAAGCCATTTGACCCATTGATCTTGTTTTTCTGCAGTAAAAAGGTGGAGGTATTGATTAAGTTTGTGATTAACACACTCCGTTTGTCCGTCACTTTGGGGATGATAGGCGGTGGACATCTTCTTTTCTATTTTTAGCAATTTAAGAAGATCAACCATCATTTGAGTATTGAGGTCTGCGATTGGAAACGAGTGAATTGGGAAGTCCATGATGCTTCTATACATAATTCCTATACAGCTCAGCCATTCCTTTTGATGTGATGGTTTTTGTAGTAGGTATAAAGGCCACTTCTTTGGAGAACCAATCCACCACCACTAGTACACTGTGATAGTTGGTTTAAAGGTCCGGTCCGGTTTTTTGATTTTTTCATCAGGCAACCGGACCAAACCGGTTGCATGGCGCTCCAAATGTTGAAATGGTAGTATGTTATACATTACACTACTACCTTTCTATGACTGGTCTTAACCAAGTCTATTACGCTATCTAAAGCATAGTAATGCTAAGTAGACAACGGTAGTGGGTACTATCCATATAGCTAATATCTCGAAGATAAGATCTT
>JBBPOT010000313.1:0-10862 GCA_038091595.1 Leccinum subatratum | reverse complement strand
CGTAAGCGCCGGCGGCAAAAACGGACCCATCGCCTGGACGAACGATAGCAAGCAACTCCTCTCTTGTCTAGCCAAGACGACACCCACTGTTTCGAGGTGTCCACCTGGAAAACACTCTCAAGATGGAGCATCCGCAAGACAGGCGGAGCAAGTTTTATCGCACTGACACCCAACGACAGGTTCATCGCAACTTCCGGATTTTCGTCGTTCTCACTCTGGGACGCTGCAACCCACCAGCACCTTGCGACCGTCGCAATTCCTCGCGCCGATTACGTCTCGTCCATGGCCATCTCACCAAACTACGACATTGCGGTCGCTCCAGACAAGAAAATCATTTTTCAACATCTTTTGGACATCCTTCCCTCACACTACCGCGACAACGTGAGTTTCACAACTTCTATCAGATGTCATTACTGACTACATTTTCGACTCAAACAGACTCCCTTGGAGACAGAACTCCGCCGCCCAAGGATGGAAAATGATCCCGGAGACACGGTAGAGCCCCTACATGTTCGGAATGCAAGTCAAGGTGTGTTTATCAGCTAGCTGATTGCCCCGTGCTGTTCCTCACTTTGGTCAGCAACGAGCATTGCGAGTCCAGAGGAAGTTATTCAACGACTACGTGACCGGCTTGCTTCATCCGACAAAGAGCATGAAAACACAAGTGTGTTCTCTCTGTCTTCATTCACACCTTGCTAACAGTCGCCTCTCAATGCGCAGAGAATCAATTAGACAAGACCGTCAGGATAGTAGCAGATCTAGAGAAATCTGCTAAAGGACTCCATGGTCAGCTTGCTACGGCCAACGAGGAAAAAGAAAGCCTCAGGCATACCATCCAATCTCTTCATGCTGGAGAGGGAAACAGTGCGTTCAGTCCACGTTTACTCCCGCCTCGTTTACAATTGCCTGCCGATGTGTAGCCAACCAACTCAACTCAACCGTCCGATCATTACGTGCAGACCTTGATGCCCAGAAAACGAGCTCCGGTGCGTTTATTATCATTCCGATTCACGACTCTCAGACCCGTTTTTTGTATCTGTAGAACGAAAAATAGCTGATCTCGAGCAAACCATCGAAGGGCTCACTAACCAGCTTGCTGCATTGCAATCCACCCTGCGCGTGCGAGAGAAGAAGCATCAGTGTGAAATCATGTATGCCCGCGGTCACATATATGATACTGTGCAGCATCTTCTTGAGATCATCAGCACCATGAGCGAGGAGCCGCAGCACCACGAGTTAATCATGGATTGGATTGAAGGCGGGTTTCTGCTCCATTTTGTAGTATGTATGCTTATACCCTGCCATCAGGTTTCAGGAATCAATGCGTATCACGGCTTCAAGCCATCGGAGACGAGGCGTCAAGTGCGGAAAAACATGGCGAGGCGTTCTCAGCTTACTCTGCTATATTATCGCTCGCCTCCTCGCCTCCCGATACTGTGTTGATGGGGTGGGCCAGGATGGGACTGCGTTGTCATTCAGCCAATGAGGTATTGGGAAGTGCAGACAAGGTATGACATGGTTTACGTGGTCGCTTAAGATGACCTGACGATTCTCGTTCTATTTAGTCCGTGCTTCCGAAGTCCCATCTTTATCAGGCAGTCTGTGGTGTCCTTGAAGAAGACGAGCGTATCACAGAGGCGATCGAATGTTTCCAAAAGATGAAGAACAGTCTGTTGGAGGAGGCTCACGCCCTCGATGATTGGCCGCAATGGGAACTCGGTGAGTAGTTTCGCTGGTGACATGTAGAGCGATCTGAGAATCTCTCCAGATTTCCAACGACGTTGTGTCAAGAAGCTTGAGAACCACGCCGACGCACTCGTGGACTCCAAGGACCATGACGCGGCAATCGGATACTTTTCGAGCGTACTCTCGCTCGGCCCGACAAACATCAATGATATCATTGTGAAATGCTGCAAGGCGCGAGAAGGTTTACTGGAGGAGGAAGTCGCCAGCGTCACCAAGGTATAATTTGACTCAAACATCGTGCGTAGTTGACGGTAGTGACGGTTTGATCAGGTTATCGAACATGACCCATCGAACTACAAAGGCTACAAGAAGAAACATTATGTATTGCATAGCATGAGCCGCTACAGGGAGGCATTCAGTGCATTCGAAATGATGTTGTCGACGATGAAAAATTCGGTGGACTCACAAGTTGTTTGTGGTGAGCGCGTTGGATCTAACCTGTATGTATATACAAATTCACGTTGTCTCGATATCAGAGCTTCACAGTCGATATCTCGACACGACACCTCTCATCCGCAAGGTCGTCGATGACACCATCCGTGACATTCCCCGCGTGCTCGTCGACACCGTTACTGGTCGTCTCTATGATAAAACACAGCAAGCCGCTGCATTTGAGGAACAACTGATCTTCGATGAACTTCGGTCTGCAATGACTACCCATGATCGTCTCGACTATGCGCGCATCAAGGAAGAGGTGGAAAAATTCTATCAATATGTGATGTTCTCACACAGATGGCAACCTGCCGAGCCGACATTCCAGATGGTCGAGAACCTCTCGATCTATGAACTAGCCGAATCTCCCACAATTGAGAAGCTCGTCAATTTCTGTAATCTGGTCCAATCTCGGCGTTTCCGATGGGCTTGGAGTGATACGTGTTGTGTCAACCAGGCCGACAACCGCACCCAGCAAGAATCTGTGGTGGCCATGTTTCGATGGTACAGTCGCGCAGCACTCACGATCGTCCATCTCCTTGGTGTGCTCTCGGAGTCACAGCAAGAAGGCGATCTATGGAAAAGCATATGGAACACACGTGGGTGGACGTACCAGGAGTACGTTGCTTCAAAGGCCATTCAATTCTACACGGAGGACTGGAAGCCATATCTCGATCTGAACCTTTTCAATCACAAAGAATCGCCTATTATTCTCTCGGAGATGGAGCGGGCAACCGAGTTTGCTACGGAGAGGCTTGCCACAATTGAACCGGGGCTAGATCGCGTGCGAGAGAAGCTGTATCTAGCTTCGAAGCGCCAGACGACGCGGGAAGAAGATATCGCGTACTCATTATTTGGAATCTTCGACGTCTCACTCTCCGTCATATATGGCGAGGGCAAGCGAGCAGTCCGTCGCCTCCTCGAACACATTTTAACGCAGTCAGATGATGTCACGCTTCTCTCTTGGACTGGAAACTCAGGTAGCACCACTCAAAGCTACCTCCCCTCCGATCTCACTGTATACGACCAAATTCAGCCTCCGCATGTTCCCCAAGCCATAGAGGCCGTCGAGATGAACCGAATGGTCTTGGACTTACAATCGTCCTTTCCCGATCCCTCACCAATCGTCGCGCTATATGAACGTCTCCTTGATCTTCCATCGCTATCTCTCATTTCTGGTCGACTCCGACTCCCAGGACTCGTCTTCCGCCTCACTGATTTCGCCCGTCTCGCGGCACCCGAATCCGATTCGAGCCTTCACACTTATCGTGCCACGGCGTCGATTCTCGGTGAGGTACGGATCGAGACCAAAGACAACTCGCTCGGGATGCAGCGTCTCGTTCTCGTTCATCCATGGACCAGTCCCCTGCTCGATGAGGACTTCTCTGGCGACGATCCTCTGTTTGATCTGCGCGCGCGCGCGCTGCGGATCCTCGTTCGACTTCGGCAGCCTTTCGGGGCACTGCTGCTAGCCTCGCAGAAGCGCGGGCAGTACAGACGCGTGGCGACGGACAGTTTCATCCAGGTTCAGATTCGGGCGGAGACGTCGTTGAGTGAGTTGACGGCGAGCATTGGTACGGTCGACGTTCAGTAGTCATGTGTTGTTGGCTTTAGATTTTGGGATGACGCATTTCGTTACATTTACATCTCTCTTTGCCTGTCGCCCGCCATTGTAGTAGACGCTCAAGTGGTTGCTATGTTGTGTCTATGTTCTTATGTTGTTCTTTGCTACTTCGTCTCCTCGGCCTGCTTGTTTTGTCGCTAATATCCACTGGGGTGGCTTGCACTACAATCTCCGAACAACACCTATCGCATCTAGTCGACGTGACTACGTCTTCTCCTTCTAGGAGATATTTTTTGGCATCGTATCAATGCGTGCCAGTCGTCGAGTCCAACAGTGGCAGCAGGGCTATGTGATCCGAGTCATTATCAATCTTATTATGTCGCACGAAATCCGTAATTCTCACACTGGTACTACTTTCGGGATCCCCTCCGGGCTTAAATTATGCGACGCAGTTCGAATATGACATCAATCGAGTTGGTGGGCCCAGCACAACTTGTTCGTTCATTCATCCATTCCTCGTCAACGTGACCTTGGGTCGATATATACTTCGTCTGAAACTAACCTGTGACATCTGCAGTGGACACTGGGACTCACCCGCGAATCCAACTTGCACTGCAGGCAGTCACTTGACGAACTATGATTGTGTACCCAGACTCCGAGCCTTGGGCTCAAGCTCAGACTCCGGGTACATAACCATAGCTCACCAACAGCCATCTCAACCACCGATTGTACGTATGTTTATTTCGCGCACGCGAGGGGAATTTGGTTGATAAAGATGCTGAAGCGTAGGGACCGTCGTACAATACCTTGCTTTCCCGGACGCCGACTGCGGCGCCCTTCTATGTCCCGCTGAAATCGAATGGACCTCGCAGTGGTCGGTATCAAAAAGACTTCCTGTGTTCACAAATTAAGTAAGGACGGGGTATTCGAGGGTTGGATGGCAGACCAGCGATATTCCGAGTACAAATCGTAATGGATTCACGAGGCGATAAAACGATGGTGCCGGATAAGCGTAGTGAAATGGTGGCGTCGAAGCATGGAATGAGCGGAAACGAATATCATTTCCAAAGTTGGTGACCAATGGATGGGCTTCGATAGCTACTTGCTTCGTTCAAAAGTAGCACGATAGTGATCGATAAAGGCGGAATGTATGAAGCAAGCGCCCAGGGCACGGGGTAAATTCTCTTTGCATAACGCTCAAACATAGCCTGCCAAGCATGTCTTCCGAGGCGCGCCTGACGAATAGGCCCGACGGTGAGCAGTACATACGGGCAAGATCATTGGTGCACTGGGGAACTGACGAGAGAAAAAGGACCGACTGGGATGGACGGCTCTGCTCCCGGCTTCGATAGTGGAAGGCCCAATGTCGTGGGCGCGAACCCGATCGAAATCGATGTTGAAGAATTTATATGGTCGGTGAAGTTTCTCCCTGACGGGAAGCATGTCGTGAGCGCAGGAAGAAAAGGAAAGATCCGACGATGGAAAGTGACAGATGGCAAGGAGGTGGGCGAGCCAATGGACGCTGTAAATCCTGTTTGCGACCTTGCAGTCTCACGGGACGGAAAGTGGATCGTGGCTGGGACGGAAGGTGGTCGGGTGACTGTCTGGGACGCGACAAGCCACGAAAAGGTGACCGAGTTCCATGCGCACGACCTTTATGTGTTCGCGGTGGACATCTCAGCGGATTCGACAAAAATCGCCACCGGATCGTATGACCAGACACTCTCTGTCTGGTCACTTTCGACTGGCCACTGGCAACCATTGCTTGGCCCATTCGAACACAACTATCACGTGTTCCATCACAAAAATTGCAAGATCAAGATATACCTATTCAGTTACACGAAGCCTTCAACAAGGTAATATAATGTCGACCAAGGTAACACAGATAGGATATTTTGATGGTTCAAAAGATCTATAGACAATATATTCGCATATACATTGTACGTTCCTATTCGTGTGCACTGTTTTTCCGTATCGTATGCAGTGCATGAGTATATATTGTTCACAGTGAACTACAATGCATCATATCCCTCTTGAGCATAAATGTCATCATCCAACTCCTCGTCCTCGTCTGCAACGACACGATCTGGTTCCTTTTCATCTGAATCAGTCCCACTATCATCCTGATGTTCGCTTGCATTGTCCGCTTCCCCGTCCCCGTCCCCATCCTCGTCACTCTCTTCGCCACCAACATCATACCCCCAATCCTCCAGTTCTTCCTCCAAATTTTCCCGCTCCAAATTCTCTTCTTCGCCCTCGCCCTCGCCCTCGCCCTCGTCCATGTGGACATCTTCGTCTCCAACCACCAGTACATCTTCATAGTTCTGACCCAGGTTCGTCCCCACCTTCCGAGTTCAAGTTGTCATTACATACCGAGGGGAGATATTTAATTCCGGCATTCTGTATTGCTATGACGAATGGCGAAGCCGCGGTGCCGCTTGCAAGCACCAGTTGCGGGTGGTTGGAAGGGACGAGTAGACCTATCACAAAAGCGCCCAAAATGTAAAACAGGAGAATACGGACATATACGCGGTGAATTGCCCTGGGAAGATTACGGTGAGGATTCTTGGTCTCTGCAGCTGCGATCTGGAAAAGTGAATAGACGGACGGGGCGTGCATCGAGAGATTCGACTTACAGTAACGATCTCAGTGCCAGTGAAAGAGAAAGCGGTGTTCTGAAGGGAGGCCCATGGCTGCCCACCACCCAAGGAACCGGCCAGTTGTGCCGGAGATGCCTTTATATTGAACAAAGGAACCTGGGTTCTTCCAGTAGCGAAAACCGATACGATCGTGGTCGGGGCCACCTCCAAGGTCAAGGATAATGCCCAATATGATGAGACCAGTGATAGTGAACGCCTTGATAGAACTAGGTAGTGTATTGGTGAGTGGGAACAATAAAGCATCAATAGATCACCCACACGAACATAAACTCGGCTCCCCGTATGCACCAGCACCGAGCATGTTGATGGTGATGACGACAATCATACAAATCAACACCCAGACAGGGCCAGACTGCACTATTGACATCCGGGTGCCAGTAATTTATCAGGAGAGCAGCGACAACTCGGCTGGAACACGTATTTACTATGTGTACTTACCAGGCGCCAGGGATGCAAGTCAGCCAGTGAAATCACGATCAAACGACGATCAAATGCACCTACGATGGTCCAGTTGTACCAGTAATTCCAGCCCATGGCAAATGACAATGCTGGATTTGGCACAAAGCGCTCTGCAAGTTTTATATGACCACCCGCGGGCCGCGATGGGTAAATATGCGACCATTTCACCCAACGATACCTTGCAGGGGATTGTCAGCAAGAGTACCTTGGGAAAAAGGACGACTTACCATGACCGCTATCGTAGTTGTGCCCATGGTCACATAACCGAGCAAAAGACTGACGGGTCCACCATTCGCGAGGGAGTTGGCAGTTCCAATGAAAAGACCTGGTTAGAGTGAGAGGTCTCGATCGTCACTTGTGCACGAATAACACTTGGTGAAAATCTGACCGCGTTGGACAAGTTGAACGGCCGACACGGAGTCTGAATTATGGGTCATTCGACCCCTGTTTGATCTTTCTACCTTTATTCCCCACCTTCCTTCTTCCCAACGACACTAATCGTTAGGTGGTTCCATCCCTTTTTTGTGGTTGGAACTTACCTACACCATGACGGCCCTGGCAGGACAATGGTCGGGTTAGCGGTAGCCCCTGACGAGAGCATTCGCAGGCTTGAAACCACTTTATCTAATGTGCGTGCTGTCTTGAGACCGGGTCTAATGTGACCCTAATCCTCAGAGAGGGACGACCTGCAGGCACAGAAAACGATTCCGACAACCTAGTAGTCTGTAGATGGTCTCTTCCACATTTCACACATCCCAGGTTCATTGGCAGGTAAGTCTTTGTGCGTTACAGTGTGTCTATATGCGCATAGAATCCGCACACATGATCTGATCGAACAGCTTAACACACAGATGAAGGCCTGTCTTGCCGCACGAAGCCCCCCTCTGATGCTAACTAATCCAGGCGCAACCGTACCTAGGCGGTATGTGTTATTCCATTCACTCGTGGTCCCCTTGAGTGTTGGATAGCAAATTATGTCCTCAATGGCAGTGTGCGTATCTTTGGTCGTACTTTTTGGCGTCGCTCTGACTCGCTCATACCATTCCCCCTGTCAATCGCGACGGGCTCGTCCTACGTTTCCGCTCGGTCGCTAGCATCCAATGGGTTTTATCCAAGCGCAACCATATTTAGAGCCTGAGTGGCTGGTCTGGATGGAGTCCGATGGACAGTGTATACAAATACGTAGCAATGTATTGACCACATCAGTATGCAGACAATATATTGTTCTGTATTCTAATCGGGAGAATATTTTGAGCCTGAAATGTAGTATCGACCATATGAGAATACATGGTGGTATATTCTAACAAAAGTGTATATGACACCGGCGAATCTACTGATTTCCAAACGTATATAGTGACTGGGAGTTCTTCCAGATGGCAACATATTCCATGCACCCAACAAGACAGCTCCAGCAGTATATACAGCTCATATATTCTCTAACAGACATCAATATGGCTACATATTGATCTTGCAATTTTTGTGATGTCGCAGTCAAGTTCTCGCCTGACGGACAATTCATCGCAACTGCCACGTGGAATGCCAACTCTGTTCGTGTCTACGACATTCGCGACGGCGGCCGACTCCTCGCAGACTTTCCAATCAACGCAAGCAGCGGAAAGAACGGATGCCTCGCATGGACGAGCGATGGCAAGCAACTCCTCGTCTTGTCTGGCGAAGGCGATATCCACTGTCTCGAGATGTCCACCTGGACAACACTTTCAAAATAGAGCATTCGCGACGAAGACCATGCAAGTTTTATCGCATTGGCACCTAACGACAAGTTCATCGCAGCTTCCGGATCTTCGTCGTTCTCACTCTGGGACGCTACATCCCATGAACACCTTGCGACAGTCGCAATGTCTGACTCCAGTTTCAGCTCACCCATGGCTATCTCACCAAACTACGACATCGCGGTCGCTTCAGACGAGAAAATCATCCTTCGACGTCTTTTGGCCATCCTTCCCTCAGACTACTGCGGCAACGTGAGTTTGACAACTTCTGTCAGATGTCATTACTGACTACTACATCTTCGACTCAAACAGAATATATTGGAGCCCAGTCTCGAGGAAATAATTCAACAACTCCGTGACCGGCTTGCTACGGCCAACGAGGAAAAAGAAAGCCTCGGGTACACCATCCAATCCCTTCGTGATCGAGAGGAAAACTCCAGTGCGTTCGGCTCACGTTTACTTCCACCTTGTTGACAGTCGCCTGCCAACGCGCAGCCAATCAATTCCACGAGACCGTTCGATCACTGCGTGCAGACCTTGATGTCTACAAAACGAGTTCCGGTGTGTTTATTGTCGACCCGGCTGATGATTCGCCAATTTGATCCATGGCACGAATTGTAGCTGACCTCGGGAAAGCTGTTCAGGAACTCACTAACCAGCTTGCTGCGTCACAATGCGCCCTGCGCTTACACGAGCAGAAGCATCAATGTGAAACCATGTATGCCGGTGGTCGCATATATGATGCTACAGATCATCTTCTCGAGATCATCAACACCATGACTGAGGATCTGCAGCACAATGAGCTGATCATGACCTGGCTTGAAGGTGAGTCTCTGCGTCATTTCGTAGTATGTATATTTACCCTCCGCTACCAGGTTTCAGGATCCAATGCGTATCACGGCTTCGGGCCATCGGAGACGAGGCGTCAAGTGCAGAGAATCATATTCAGGCGTTCTCAGCCTACTCTACTGTTTTATCGCTCACCTCCTCACCGAGTCCCAATACCCTGTTGATGGGATGGGCCAGGATGGGGCTGCGTTGTCGTTCAGCCAATGAGGTATTTGGAAGTGCAGACAAGGTATAGTGTGGTTTGCATGGTCGTTTAGAATGTCTTGACAGTTTTCGTGTCATTCAGTTCATGCTTCCAAAGTTTCATCTTTGTCGGGCAGTCTGTGATGTTCTTGAAGAAGAAAATCGTGTTGCAGAGGCGATTGAATGTTTTCAAAAGATGAAGAATGATGTGTCAGAGGAGAGTCATGCCCTCGATGATCGACCCCAGTGGGAACACGGTAGGTGATTTCATCGGTGACACAGAGGGCAATCTGAGAATCTCCAGATTTCAAACAACGTTGTATCAAGAAACTTGAGAAGTGCTCTGACACGGCTATGGACCACGGCGCAGCTATTGGATACTATTCGAGCGCACTCTCGCTCGACCCGACGAACATCAATGATATCATTGTGAAATGCTGCAAGGCACGAGCAGGTTTTCTGGAGGAGGAACTCGTCAACGTTAATAAGGTATGAATTCGCTCGTATATTGTGCGTAGTTGATGGTAGTTGATGGTATTATCAGGTTATAGAATTTGACCCATCGATCCACAAAGGTTTCAAGAAAAAATATGCCATATTGCATAGTATGGGCCGCTATAGGGAGGCGTTTAGTGCATTCGAGATGATGTTGTCGACCATAAAGAATTCGGCAGACCCACAAGTTTGTGGTGAGCCCATTGGATTTAACCCGCGTGAAAATATAAATTTATGTTGTTGTGATATCAGAGCTTCGAAGTCGATATCTCGACACGACTCCACTCATCCGAAAGGTCGTCGATGACACCATCCGTGACATACCCCGCGTGCTCATCGACACCGTCACTGGTCGTCTCTATGATAAAATGCAGCAAGCTGCTGCGTTTGAAGAACTCCTGATCTTTGATGAACTTCGGTCTACAATGACTACCCATGATCGTCTCGACTATGCACGCATCAAGCAAGAGGTGGAGAAATTCTATCAATATGTGATGTTCTCGCACAGATGGCAGCCTGCTGAGCCGACATTCCAGATGGTCGAGGACATCTCGATCTATGGACTAGCCGAATCCCCCACAATCGAGAAGCTCATCAGATTCTGTAATGTGGTCCAATCTCACCGTTTCAGGTGGGCATGGAGCGATACGTGCTGCGTCAATCAGGCAGACAAGGGGGTTCAGCAAGAATCTGTTGTCGCCATGTTTCGGTTGTACTGTCGCGCAGCACTCACGATCGTTCATC
>JBBPOT010000312.1:0-10865 GCA_038091595.1 Leccinum subatratum | reverse complement strand
TGTCCCACCCCTCCACCATCACCTCATCCTGCCCTTTCACGTCATCCAGACTTGCCACCGACCTGACATCTTTGTCTTTGATGAGTCCAAGGGGACTCCACAGCCCGAGACACAAAAGCGCCCAAGTGGACTGAGACGACAATGAAGAACGAACGTGACTAAGCAAAAGCCTCCCACGGCTGAACAACCTTTCTACGTCTACAGACGTAGCTATTTGAGAGTTAGACGCTAGCACAGTAGACATTAGAATGACTCGAATGACCTACCAGGTATGGTGAGATAATCAAGAGCCATTCTAGATAAGCATGGATATTCTTTTCGATGATTGTACCACCACCGATGAACATCAGTACAGTTCTCAATATCCGACACCAGATAACGATCCAGTTCAGACCCGAGGTCAACAACCTTCGGAGGTGCCAGAGTCGGCAGGTTGTCAAATATGTTTTCGGCTTCCGCGCGCGAGGATTCAACAACTAACAAAAAATAAGCAACGTCAACCTCTGAATCATATCTGCATCCATCAATATTATCTTACCGTCACTGCCTGAACGTGTGATTTCAGCAGTCTCAGTGTCACCGTGAGAGACATTGTATATCCGTTCAAACGTGTCGCGGACGAGCGTCTCGGCCGTCTCGATCCACTCGGTGCTCCATTCGGCATGCTTGAAGTACGCTAGTTTGTGTCGAGGATGAAGGACTGGACAATTGTTAGTGTATAATCTATGAGCCGTAGAATAAAAACATACCCATGGCAATTCTGTAACACTTGGCTTGGTCCGTCAGGCTGTAGTACCGGTTGAGCGTGCGTTTCGCCAAACGCACGCTCGCACGAATAGGGTGCATGTAGTCCCAGTCTCGGGCAAACTCGGTGAAGCGGTTGTCGATGTGATCCATTGCTGGAATGACGGCAGCAAGGTTTGGGGTTGAACGTGAAAAATAACGGGTTGCGTCCTTGAGAATCTGTGATCGCCGAGGTGGCATGAACGTTTAGCGTTTTGACGACATTCTTGACTCGACATTACCTTGAGAACATCACGAAGTTGTTCCGCAATCTTCCATTCATCGTCGCTCAGCTCGTACTTGCGGAGATCCCGCCGTTGAGTGATCGTGTCGATAGTTTTGCGGTGCCGAAGAGCGTAGTCGACCATGTCAAAGGTAGAGTTCCAGCGTGTGGCGACATCCCGTGGCATCACGGTCGGTGGTGTGATACCCAGGTCTTGTTGCACCTTGCGCCATGCTGGAAGGAGGATGGTGGACGAGTGGATGACGGCGAACGCAAGGCGTCGCAGCTTATCGATGGTGAGTCACGCTCAAATTGGTTAGACGCTCGCACTTACCTTGATTAGTGTTAATTTCACAGGCACAATTTCTGCCTCGTGTTCCCCACGTTCCCTCTCACTCAATCGCTCTACCTCGTTCACAAAGCCATCTACGTCCAAGTCCTCGGATTCATTGTCATTGTTCGGTTGCTCTGCCGCCGCGGTCACCTCTTCCTCCTCAATCCCCTCGCTTAAGTCTTCCAGTTCGAACGCCACGGCTCGTGCTGCGCCGCGCTGCTCAAGCGCGCGGTCAGCGTCTTTCTTCGACACCTCAAATTGCCGCAAGAGTGACTTTGCTGTCAAGTTCACAACATGGAGGAAGCATCGGGTATGGGCCAGGGAGCCCTCGAAAGTCGGTATGTGCTCTTGTAGCTCATCGATCATCGCATCATTGTTAGATGCGTTGTCGCATGTCACACTAAGGAGCTAAAGAAATTGTTTAGGTCAACAAACGCTTCGCTATGAACACGGTAACCCCCGGGCCAACCTTTTCCGCCACACCGAAGTCTTCAAGCGTGCGTGCAAACACTGCAGCCAGTTCGCGTCCAGTATGTGACTAGTGCCAAACGACACGGTGAGTATCATTCATCTCTCGAGCGCTATGATTACTCACTGTAGCAACCTCGACTATGTCTAACGGCAGGTTTACAGGTACACCATCCCGTTCGAAATGGACCACAAATGCCACAAAAGCTCGGTGGTTGGGTGATGTCCAGGCATCCGTGGTGAAGTTCAATTTGCCGTTGTATTCCTGATGGTTGTAAGTACATACGTTTCTTTGCCATTGCCTCATAGTACTGACCTGTAAAGTTTTTGCCATGCGTTTGCGCGTCTGTGCGAACACCAATCTCACGTCTCGCGAGACTGTCGAGGCAGACGGTATGTAATAATCAGGGCGGCCTGTCTTCATTAGACAGTTAAAGCCACGATCGTGAACAATCTCGAACGGGCGGAGGCTCTCGGCTACCCATCTCACAAATTCCGCCCTTCGAGCATAAAGTCAGTGAATCAAGAGGTGAAAAAAAGGGTGCGGCGTGCGTACTTTATCTCGATCTTTGTGTGCGCTCGCAGGGAGTAACTAACTTTGCCTTTGCCTGCACGTTCGAGTGACGCGGTTATCGTGCCGTTGCGCATGTATGGCGTGACCACCTCCGTGCGTGCATTCGAGGCTGTGCGCGCGTCGTCTGCCGCTCTCACCACCTCGTCACCCCAGCATGCACGCGCATGCTTGCGCATGTTGCCAGTGGACCTGGCGTCCTTGGTATCAAGGTATCGGCGTATCGGGCCAGCCTTGCAGCCTCGACGGCTGCACTTGAACTCGTGCGCATCTCGGCCATCAACATCAATGATGCGGGGAATCGGTTCAAAGAAAGCATATATTGGTGAGGTCCAATCCTTCATGGCTTCCTCTGTAACTGAATGAGCTTTAGTTGGACCGGTATGCGTGTAAGACTCACTGAGCTGTTCCTCAGCCGTAAGTGGTTCTTTTTCTTTTTCTTCATCTGAATCATTGATCTCGGTTATTTCAGGACATGATGATTCTTTGCTACGGTTGGATGGTTGGGACCCATTTGGAAGGGGACTGGCAGCTGTGCCAGCCTGAGGGGTAGAAGCTCTGGCCTGGGGGTTTTCATAGGGGCGTTTGAAAGGGGGAGCACCTGTAGTACCCGTTGTGTTTCCTGTCGAGTCGTCGAGTCGTCTTTTTTTGGATGCCTTCTCAACCTCGGCAGCTTGCGCTTTCTCGGTCTTCTTGGTGTTCCTTTTCGGTAGTTCAGAGATTAATTGGGAGGACATAGTAGGCTTAGTAGCAGATCTGAGATCAGTGGAAAATGCTCAATCGAGATTGTGATTTGTGACAATGATGTGACCATTTCAAAGTTTGAAAATCTACTGACGTTACTATGTCAACCCAGCCAGTGGGTACGGGTATGGGTATGGGTGCAGCCCAAGCTGACCCACACCCACACCCACCAGGTACCCATACCCACAACCCACATGGGTTACCCATACCCATGCAGAGCCCTATACCGCGTACATCCGAGGCCATCTGGTGAATAAGTTTAAAACAATATTAATATTGGCACACAACGCCAGCATGGATAGATGAGATCGGGAAGAGACGGCTGGTGGTCAAAATAAGATGGAAGAATGTCAGTTGAAAAAAGAGATCGACACTTACTTGTCCGGGTGCACAGGTGGAGTCCATGAGGTTCATGAGGTTTCGGAGCGGCTCTGCACGGAAGCACGGAAGACATAACTACTTAGGGAGTAGCCAATCAGAATGAGAATAACGGTCCTGCTGAACCGCAGTACCCATCGCCGTACCAATTACCAGACGAATAACAATCCTGCTGAATATCAGAACAATATCAATATATTTCCAGTTCATTCCTTGGTCAAGCAGAGTCCTTACCCTAGTAGTAGGTTTCAAATTTTGGTGAATTGTTTCAGATGCGTACTTCTGGCTCAACCAACGACCACACGGCGAGGAAGACTTAGTATGCTTGAACTTGAACGACTCGTGAAACCAGTCATTGGGATAATGAGATCTGCAAGGAATAACGGGTGGTCAGAATAAAAAGGAAGAATGTGAATGGGTGGTTAGAATAAAAAGGAAGAATGTCAATGGACAGAAGAGCGTTGAGAAAAGAGATCATCGCTTACTCGTCCAGGTGCCCACAGGTGGAGTCCATGAGGTTCGTGAGGTTTCGGAGCGGTTTTTCACGGAAGCACAGAAGCACAGAAGCCCGTAGAAGCACAGAAGCACAGAAGCACAGAATGTGGCACGGAAGCACGGAAAGGTCCGACTTACAGAGTAGCCAATCATAATTAAAATAATGGTCCTGCTGAACCGCAGTACCCATGGGAAGGCGGGCAAAATATCAAACTCTGGCTGAGAAACGGACTGCTCGACGACAGCAAAGGCAAGCATACAATGCTTCATCTAGGTACGAATTCTGAGTGTTTGATTGGAGTCTCGTTTCATAGATTGCACACCAGCGGAAAGGTTACGCGGTCTAAACGGAACCACAAAGCCTATGTGCAGCTGCAGTCAAGCAATTCAAACGCCTGCCAGGATCGATCGCCTTCCCTTCCCCCCATTTTCTTGCCCGACGATCTTCTGGTGTTAGCAAATCGACAATTGCCCTGCTCGCCCACATTCCATGATGCACTAAGAGGGGGGGAAACCGTAGATGAATCCCTCCTCACAGCTTGGAATCACGAACCCCCTTACCATCATGTTGCCAGTGAACCCGAAGACAGTGAGACGGAAGTGTGGTTCACTGCATATCTGGTGGATACCCTCCTCGGTCACAATCTCAGGGTGGAACGCGAGTCGAAACAGGTCCGGGCAGCAAGGTGCCGGGCAGGTGGAACAGATACAGTGCTGAATGAACTGGACGAGTTTATTCTCACTGAGCTCAATCGATGGCCGCACTTCAAGGTGAAGGCTTCAGACTGTCCCCCCGGGCGTCACAAGGAGGTCACAATTGCGTTGTTATTCTGGCATGCGTACGTTGTACGGTTGCGGTATTCGGAAGGTCATGCATTGGAAAATGGGGATTAGTATTGTACTCAGATCGAGGTTACTGACTCGAGTGCAAGCGTGTACAGAAACTTGCGAAATACATGGATATCTGCCTCACGCAGCGCAGTCGAATCGAAACCCCTAAAGACCGATGCTACGGTTGCCAAAACCCAGATCCCACAATCAAACCCATTTGTTTGTAAAGGCTGAATCTGCAGGAACAGGGTATTGAGAACAATAGAGGATGAAGGAGCAAAAATAATGTTACCACGAGAGGGTGTGCGATCCAATCAGTGAGATCGAACCCGGGGTCATGGGCGTGCTCTCGAGCGAGCGATAGGAGGCGTTGAATAAGCTTCGTGAGGTCCTGTGACCTGTTCAGCATTAATAGTTGATCGGAGATCTGGGAAAAACGTACCGCCACATCGGCATACCATGCACGTTGACCGAAGTGCCCAAAGCTGTCAAATAATAGAAGTTCTCTGCGTGCAACGTGGATCACACAGAGAACCCAATGCCCTCCACCAGATGATCGGTGGATCGGCAGGATCCACGTATCTTTCCTCCAAAATTGGGTGCGTGATACAGTGCGCCAGAGTCTTTCATCAGTTGGCGATTGCCGGAAGAATGGAAGGTCGTACGTTGAGAAAATCGCGTAACGGTCGGTGGCAGAGGGGTTGATTTCTGAAAGTAATAGGAGGATACACTCGTTGATGCATGTATCGTTGATGCAGGCAGTCGGTGACTTGAGCATGGCAATGTCACTGGGTTCAAAGGGTACGGACAGAAAGCTGTGTAGCTCCGGTCGAACCCTGGCGGTGGGTGGAGGTAGGGTGGGATCGAGAGTGAGATCCTGTAATCGCTAAGTTCGAAGCCAGAGATGACACTGGCGAAGCCATACCTGAGGAAGCTCCCAGATAATTGGGATCGGGGGAGAGAAACTTGGTGCCTGTGGATCCATATCTTCGGCATCTTCGTGTGAAATTGCAGGATCCTCTGCGAAGTAGTCCTCGAGCACGACATTGCGGTTCAAAGCTTGCTCAGCTGCGTCAACCTCCTCGGCTTCCTCGGCTTGAAATTCACATGGCCATATGTCGTCTTCTTCGGGAATGGGGTCCGGCACTTCTAACACCACTGGACTTACCCAAGAAAGGGAGATTGAGGGAGATGTACCAGAAAGCAATTCCGCAAGGGACACTGCTTCCTTTTCCTGGGTTTCATATCGTAGCGCAGACGCAAGTGGTGAGATCCAGGATGAACGAAGACGGAGTAATTGGTCACGGTGGTGTTGAAGAGACAACGTCAAAATCTCGTCTACACATGTAAGCTTTGTGAAGTCAACAGAGAAGACAGAACACGTACTCCCTGGGGTTCGCAAGGCAAGTTCCACAGCCGCAAGTTCAGTACCGTACCAGCGGCACAAATTGTCGGACTCCATGCCCAGGCGACGCCGTTCTTCTACGCACCGATCTCGTTTCAGTAAGCCGCGGATCCCCTGGCGAACGTTTTGGTCTTCGAGCCAAAGGGGTACCTGATCATTCACCGGCTCGATCCAGACATCCTCCATCAACGACTGGTCAGCGCGCAGCTCGGCGAGCTTGGTGGGGAGGGGATGGGGAAGAGGAATTTGCCATGAAGAATCATGTACTGCCTTGAGTTCACCACAATACGAATTAAACTTGCGGATAGCGCTCATCAGGGCTGGCTGGCGTTTGGCGATTGCTTTTCGAGTTTGCTGGTGGAGCTTCGTTCCTGACGAAGTCATTAATGTAATACTGCAAAAAGAAGCCTGCCTGCCAGTGAGTGCTTACCGAGAGGCTTTTGACCGCCTCCAACCGCCTGATCCAATTTATCCCACTCGAAGAAGGAGCCGATTGCCCGTTTGCGGATGTTAATCTTGAGATCGCGTGCCAAAAGAAGAATTCGAACGAACTCAAATGGTATCCCTTCTAGTTCAGGAAATATATCCTGAACGTTCAAAGATGCGTAGAGAGAGTCGACCTTGCTCATCAGTCGTGTGTGCGTGCGTTCCAATCCAGCGAGGATATCTAAAGTATCAGTCATGCTGGGTATCTTCTCAATGGACTCTCTGGCGACCTGTATGGCGCGTTCAGTGGCAGAAAGGTCGGCCTGCAGCGTGACGACGGTGTCAAGCTCCTTCTTCAAACGGTTGGGGGTATCTGCAATGTTGCATATTAGATACCAAACGCAGCGATGATTCGCAGAAGGCTACATACGCGATCGAATCGATAATTGCGCCTGTTTTTGGTCGGACCATTGCTTCTCGAGCTCTTGAGGGCTGTATCCGCTTTCCTCAATTTGTTTGTGCGCAGTATCCTCGTGGTCTCGGAGATTACGTCGAAGGCGCCGATTGATCCAGTCGCCAAGTTCATCGCGCATCGCTTTACCAACTGCACCAGCCTGACGGTCGATTAACCAGATTCGGCGGTTGCGCTAGCAACGGATTACACATTAGAACGAATCTGTTTTGACATTTATTAACTTACCGATGAAGAGCGCTCGATGGTAATTAATTTGATGAGCCTAGACCAGAGGCGCTCGGTGCCTTCGCCATCCGAGAGTCCTAATCCGACTGTCATGCGGGGGTTGAAGACGAGTTGGCAGGCCCACTCGTGACCATAAGCATGCATCACTGATGTTGCAAAACGAATCCGTTTGAGGACTGAGGGATCGAGGATATCGTACTAGGGACCAAGTCATATACAATCATCGAAATAGGGAAACCGTGACGTACCTTGGATAATGACCTATGAAGGACACATCCGATATCATACAGGATAACAGCGGTGGCATCGGGTGGCAGCAGCGAGAACAAGTGGGCAATCAGGGCAACCGCATACTTCTGTTGTTCTCCTGGTGAGTCAATGTTGGCAAAGAACAGTGGGTTGTCATGGCGGCAGATCAGGGCCATGAGCCCGGTGTCGTCATAGCAGTCTATATCCGCCTTGCGTTTGTTGCCATCGGCGGCTTCGTATGATGCTTCGCATATGTCGATCGCCTCGTCAGGAACGTCTCTGGAGTAAATTTTCACAGGCTTCTTGCGCTGCTTCTGGATTCGCTGTCCCATAGCGTCCACTTCGCTCTTGGAAAGGAAGTACGTGGGGTCGTAAAAGGTGGGGCAATCACCGGATGAGCGCCGATGGCGATGGTGGAAGTTGCTGTCAGTAGCCACATGGAAGTCCCCTCCTTCTGCTAGTGGCCTTCCAAATGTGGTGCCTCCGAAGCACGCTGGACAACGCTGGACGAGTAGTGGCGAACACGCCCCTGGAGACAGAACAAATGCGGTAGGCGGGCGGGATGGGTCGAGTGCAGCGTCGGACATTGTGGGAGGTGCAGAGAACGGCGCAGGTTTTGCGGCGCTTATCTTGTCACGGCAACACTGAAGAGCGCCGTTTATTTGCTTCTCGACTTCGACTTGAAGGACATCATACCACTGTACCGCGGAGGCAAGGCTGCGACGAAAAGGGTCTTTGATCTTTTCACCCTGCGAGAAGATCATTAGCTAGTAACACATGGACTCTAGCCAACGGACCGCTTTGTTGACAACATAGAAACCTCGTCGGGTGTAATGGGTATGAAGGGCTGCAGCTAGAGCATTGATAGCATCACATGAACGCTCGAAAAGTGCTCGATAGAACCCCAGGAGTTCGACAGACACTGCCAAGCGAGGTTGGGACGGAGATGATGGAAAGAGACCATGATGAAGAAGAACATCAAGTTGGGTTGCGCAGTCGCAGCCCGCGATATCGATCGATGTAAAATCTCACAAATGTCAGATAGGAAAAACGGTATTGATATTCTCTATGGACTTACGATCAAAAAATAAGCAAAGGATTCTAGAAGACTTTCGTGTACATGCATCGCGAGTGCAAAGAGACAGTGCCTGGGGAATACCCTCAAGTCGTTTTCCAAGAGTGCGTGCATGGTAGCGGAGATATTGCGTCACAAGTTGAGGAAGAGCAGTCTTCCAGCGTGCATAAGCGCGCTCGGTCGATATGTCTGGCTGGATTCGCCGTTTCTTTGTAGGTGGTTCGACGAGTTGAGGCTCATCTGCATTTGTATCAACGGTGAAGTCAATGACTTCGAAATCATCCGGGGGAGCCTGGAGAGACGTATTGTCCTCGTGTTCGGTTGCGATATCTTGATTGGATGGGATATCGAGGGACGGGGTCTTCTCTATGGGCCGTTTATTTTCGAGGAGATCCTTCAGCTGAGCAAGGTACTTTTCATGTTGCTCACGCTGGCCAGGGATTGATACTATGGTCTGAGTCTTTCGCTTGTCTCGGGGCCTCTTCGGACTAGAAAATTGCCGGCCAAGTCCAGATGTCGATGGCTGTGAGCTGCGTGAAGACATAGAGCAGATATGGGAAAGAGGAAGAATGTGGATAACATGTTATTAACGAAAGACATTCAAGCTACATAAGGGAGTGCAGGAGGTTCAGACGTACATATCAGGCGGGTCCTGGAAGACATCCAAGGAAGCTCCCCAGGACTCTGGCAGGAGCTGAGGATGGCCGCGAGGGTTCTGGGTGGTTGGGATGGTGTTTGCGCGTAGTCCCCAATATGTACGGAGGAGGTGCACGGAGCTACTGGAAGGTGATTCTATTGTTCACACGGAGTCTCCAAAATGTGCAGAGGAGGTGCACGAGGGATCCGGGAGCTACCGCAAGGTGTATCTATTTTTAGAACATCCCAATCTGGGCCTAAGAGGTACGTTCCGCTCAACATAAAATACTGGCCTGATAGGGCTCTATTGGGACCGAGATCATGCTGCCCTAGGTGGGTTTGGTAGAATTCTTCGAGTAACCAAAAGGGCCAATTGCCGACTTGTTCAAAGGCGTAAGCGTGGATGGGATGATCGTCGTTGGAATCTTCTAGTTCCTCTTTGGGTAATCGAGGGACGGGGAGAGTTTCTCGCACCGCGAGATAGCAATCGTTAAAAGTGACCGAAATATTGGGCAGTGTTTGTTTAGTACGCATGCGTACTAAAGATTCCAATTGAGTAGTCCTTGTTGCTCAAGGTGGTTTACAAAGATTTGGTCTTGTGCTTCGTGGAGGGCGGCGAGTTCCTCTGCGTTTGGGAGTTGAATTGATTCGGGGGCGGTTCCGTATGTTTCCCACTCGGGTCCGTCTGACCACTGAGTTTTTACGTCGTATGGGTCGGGTTCAGTGGGGCGTTGATAGTCGGGACTGAGGAAACTAAGCTTGAACTCTTTTCCCGCGATGGTCAATTCAAGATGGTACCCTTCTTCTTGGTTTGATAGATGATAGAAGAGGTATGCGATGACGGTGAAGCAATAGAGGAACGTGAAAGTGCTGATGAGGATTATGAGGTTGATACTCATATATCGAGGAGGATCTCACGAAGAGTCACTTCACTCGGATCTGTAAAGAAAATCTTCTTCGGCGGGTCGTCTCACGAGGACGACTTTCTGGTGGAGGATGGTGCACGCAGGCGCTATCTGTTACCCGTCAAGCGGATTGGTAGGTAATACCAACGGATCGTTAAGGCTATATCACGCGCAGCCTCGATAACAATTACGCTCGTTCGAAAGCGTGTGCTGACCCACTATGCACAGGGTAGGGATTGATACTATTACTCGCGGCGAAGCGTGTCCTCTCGAATGAGGTCGTAGCCTTCGCAAAGCGAACGAGTTTGTGGGATGTACGGTCCCGCGATACAATTTGGAGAGTGTTCGTAATCACTCGAGGGTCACCTGCTCAAGGGTTCTCGTTTATCCTCTGATGTGAGGGTTCTCCCTTAAGTCTGGGATCCAACTATAACACAGCGATAGATGTAAAAGTTTTTGTCACGATGACTTGGTGACGAAGAGGTGGGATAGTAGAATAGTCTTGTTCTTATGAAGGCAACCTCAATCCAATAAGGACTATGGCACCTCAACAAGGGACAGAGACTTAGGAGGGGAAATGTGTAGGATGGAGGGAATCCAACCAGAACAAGACTGGCTTGTTCGGTTGCTGCATTCAAGTAT
>JBBPOT010000311.1:0-10926 GCA_038091595.1 Leccinum subatratum | reverse complement strand
ATTTGACCTGTCTGGCATGGGTTGATATAAAAACATGAAATTATCAGATAAAATATGATAATATAGGATATACTTGAAAATATGTTCTATTTTGGGGAATTCTCAGCCGGAGGTTTTTCCTGATGTTCCGGTATGGCAAACCTCGACGCCGCGAGACAGTTCTGGGCTGAAATCGGCAGCGCTGGTACCCTCTGGGGAGACACCTGGGTAAATGGCTGCGACAGGTCCTGCGATGCTGGCAGCGCTCTTGGGATAACAAATCCTCAGCCTAAACGACTTTACTTCTCCAGGGGGACTCACGCTTGGTGTGTATGTCCTTGAGGGTTTCATCTTCTGTCCGACTAGACTCTGCAAGCGGGTGGTAAATGTGTGAGCTGGACGAACCACCGAGCCGACTCGGAACTCACTCGTCAGGCTAAGCAGAACGATACCGTTTCTCCCAACGACGTTCACGATCGAAGTAACGTTTCATAACATCGAAGCTACATAAACTGAAGTTCGCTCAACGTCAAGAGCAAATCTAAGTAAAATTACTCGCCTAGAGAGTAGAGTATCTGAGCATGTCGCGCAAAGACCCAGACCGCTGTGGGGGTACGAGACCGTCGAAATACCACGCAGACGCAACGGACGGTAGTTAATTTTGTGCAGGCAAGGGCTAGAGTCCCTCGACCAGCCTATAGGCATGGATGATTGAACGGACGGGGCGCAAGTTGAGGCGAGGATAGAGATTATTGAAATTCGTCACACTGAAATGCAATGCGCCTGAACGAAAACGAAGATGACAGGTGGGTGGTCTAGGGGAGCGACCTTAGAGCTAGGTCTGTGTGCGAGAAGAGGATACTCGGGCGGTCGGGTTTGCTTGCTCGTCTGACACCCCGACACAAGACGTGCGGGCGGAGTTGACAGAATAAAAGAGGAGTCGTGACAACGTTTTTGGACTAGTTGGGTGTGGATGAGGCAGTAGAGGTGGTGTTGGTACTCGTTAGACGCTGTCGCTGTCGCAGTAAGAGGTGAAAAGAAAAAGGTCGGTTGCACGAACGGACACGCCCTCCACGACCAAAGCACGAACAGAATCATACACCGGCTGCGATAGTGAAGGTGAAGACATCGTGGTGGAAAAGCCTTCCCGCAAGACCTCGTTGCGATGCGCAATCGCGAGTGAAACCTGAAACAGACCCATTTCCACGTTTAGAAGTTTGATTAGGAAGAAAAACCCTGCACTACTATCCAAGTAATATCGCGCGATATTAATGCTTTGTGTAGCTGTACCCTGATGGGTCCAGGAATAAATCAAGGGCTCTGGAATGTCCGTCCGTCCCGACTCACCATTACTTTCGGAGTCTCAGTTGAGTTCCTTGCCCTTCTTCCTGATGTTCGTCTGGCTGTCGCGTGCCCACGAGATCAAGTTTCCAAGATAGACGTCCGGTCGATGTCGCCGTAGATGTACTTGACGTCGGCATGATCGAGAAAAGAGACGGAGGCGGTGGTTCTTCGGATCTGTTGCCGGAACTGACGGGAGTTCGAGTATCTGGGTCTTCGTTGTGAACTCCACTTCTTCCATACGCAAAAAGTAGCAGCGAGCCCCAGTTTCACGGCATGGAAGCGTTCTGGACGTTCGAAGATGCCCAAGATGTCGGGCGCGTATGGTGACGTCAGCTTCAGTGTGGTAGATCGACACGGGTGGGTTGAATATCTTGGCATTTGTCGTCACGGACAAAAGTCGCTCTGTGAGCGCCGTGAGCACTGGAAAACGGGAGCAGACGGACGGTCCGAACACGATTGACAGTTGCCTCCTCGATGGCGGAGGGAATACGGGGGCCTTTACACGATATCAGAGCATGGCAGGTGACGGCGACCCTAGACGAACCACCCCGACCTGACCAGTCCAAACCACATTTTCGCCCTTGTCCTCATCGTGACCAGGGAGTACATCAAGCGAGCGATGCTTTTTGGAATCTGGACTTTCGTCTTCCCGTCGGTTTTGCTTTCAGTCTTGCTATTGCGAAACATTTTGATTCGCTTGATACGACCAGCGTAACCACGACCAGAGTCATCGTCTAGCTCTGAGGTGCTGTCATTGCCATCGGAATCATATCAAGACACAGATGAACGCGCGAGTTTGTGGAAGGTTCGTGGAGGGTTCGGAAGAGATGCGACAGAAGCTGAGCGTTTGAGTGGATGCGAGAGTTCGTCTAGGCGGTACGGCGGATTGGACGAGTCGAGAATCTGATTCATCAACATGATCTGGTAAGAAAAGAAGGAGATCAAGAAATGAGATGAAGAGAACGTTGTGGGAGAGGACAAGATAGCGGTGGTTGCGACGAGCTGCGATGGTGGGAATACCTGGCAGGTGCGTGTACCCGAAAATCGGCCAGGGGGGTAAGCTGCAAGGAGCCGGAATGGGAACATATGAGGCAGGTGTGGAAGCGGCGCCTTCTTCGCTGTCCGAATATGGTTTGACCCACCGTTGCATCATGCATCAAGTTCGGAAGATGCAGTTCTTGCTGTGGACCTCGTTCATTCTATCAGAAATGTGCACAGCAACTCTGCAACTGGCCGCATTCGATATAAACCTCAGGCTACTGCTGCAGAACACCCGTTACTCAGAACTTGCCCACTGTTGACTTCCCACTCATGAATCAAAGCCCGCCCTTTCTCCTCCAACAAGGACAAAAGAGACTGTGCGACTCGGAATCGCATTCATCATGAATGTGAACATTTCTTTTGTAACACGTGCGTAGCAATCTCGCGCTGGCACACTGGAGACATCGCAAACACACCTGTTCAGTCATAGGTGCCACGGATGTTGCATCCGGCCTCCGTCGCATGCCAGCAGGATTTCATGTCATTGTGGAAGTCGATGGAAGTACCATGCAAACATCCAACAAACCCGTGTCGACGGCGAAGGATGCCGTAGAATGAGATGAAAAAATCCTCTTGTGCGTCATCACTTGCCGAATCTCTGCTCCTTTCATTCAATAGCTGCCAAAGGTCATCAGATCGATCATGTTCTATTTCATTCAGTGTCTACGCATCGTTCGAGCTTGGACCGAGGCTGGGAAACGGAGATTTGCCCCGTCGATTCAAGAGTACTGTAGGAAAAGTGTTCCAGAATGAACACCTTCAGTGTGAGAAACTCCTTTGCTATCACACACTCTTTGACATCCCCTCGTAGTGACCGACTTTACAGCGCAGAAGGATGATATATTACCGTCGTGTTCGTCCCTTCGCATCATCACGGGGCGACGCATTTGTGGTACGAGTGAATCATGTCCCAAACTCGACGTAAGCAGATTATTCATGGCGCTGTAGTTATTTTCTGAACTGATGGCAACAGCTACCGGAGTCATTCAAAATGAACGCGCCGGAACAGCTGACTAACGAGGGACATCGTGCTCTCCGGCGTTACCGCCAGCGGCAGGACCAAAGGGATCTAGACGCAGCCGTCCAGACTTTCGAACGTGTTCAGGAGATTTGCCCGATAGATGACCTTAATCGCTCAGCCGTTCTGTTCAACTTGGCCAATGTCAAGAGTTCACTGATTGCCAGGCCAACAATCGGTACCTTGACCTAGATGTGCCAATTGGATTGTATCGGGATGCTCTACAACTTCGGAGCACAAGTCATCCGGATCATTGCACAACGGTACTGGAACTTGGTCTTGCGCTACTTGGGCGCTTCCAGATGCGAGGGATCGAGTTCGACAGGGAAGAAGCAAAGGATTTATTAGCAGGAGTGATAGAGGTCTCGGCGGCAGGAAGTTATGGGCACCGAGCAGGGCTGTTCGCATTGCAAATGGCCAAGACTTCACCATTGGTGGAGGCAGGAGACAGTGGATCGTCACCTGCGGTGCAAGAAAAAGGCGACGATTTCATACAGAGGGCGCAGGACCGGCTACAGAACATGTCATACTGTGATCCTGACTGACCTACAAGGCTCATGCACATGTTTGGCCTTGGGGTGCTGTTATCTAAGCGGTTCGTACGCATTGAAGGCGTGCTTGTTGATATACACGAGGCAATTTGGATGCTCGAGTCTGCCGTGGATCTTTCGCGAGGCTGTAGTCATCCTGACCATCTTAACATGGACATGCCGTCTCTCCTGGACAACCTCGGGAACTCGTTATGTCGTCGCTCTGAGCATATGGGGGACCTCGTGGATGTAAACAGGTCCATTTCCATGAACGAGGGGGCTGTCTGTCTGTCACCTGACGGTCATCCAGACAAGCCAGGTCGGTCGAACAACCTCGGGATCTCATTATCTCGTCGCTTTGGGCGTCTCGGGGACCTCGCGGATCTAAACAGGTTGATCCCGATGTTTGAGGAGGCCGTCTGTCTGTCACCCGACGGCCGTCCAGACAAGCCAGGTCGGTTGAACAACCTTGGGGATCACATTATCTCGTCGCTTTGAGCGTCTCGGGGACCTCGCGGATCTATACAGGTCGATCTCGATGTTTGAGGAGGCTGTCTGTCAGTCACCCGACGGCCATCCAGACAAACCACGTCGGTTGAACAACCTCGAGAACTCATTATGTTGTCGCTTTGAGCGTCTCGGGGACCTCGCGGATCTAAACAGGTCCATTTCAATGAAGGAGGAGGCAATAAACTCCACTACCGATGGACATCCCTACAAACCAACCTTACTGATTGGCCTTGGGCAAGCATTCAATAACCGTTTTACGCACTCTCGTGATTCTTCTGATCTCTCTGCTGGTGCTTTCAATTTTTCAATTGCCACTCGTGCTTCCATCGGTCCTCTTTCCGACCGCTTTCGTGCCTCTCGCGCCTGGATCTCCTCTGCGCAAATTCAAGGAAATACCACTGCTCTCCTGGATGCATGTGCTTCTTCTCTCGACCTTCCCCCACAGTTAGCATGGCTCAGACTCCCAGTCACTGAGCGTCATCGTCTACTCGTTGAAGCAGCTGATGTGACACGTGACTCAGTTGCCGCCGCTGTTGAAGCTGGTCATCCTAAACTAGCTGTGGAGTGGCTTGAGCAAGGTCGTTCCATTGTCTGGACTCAGTTCCTGCAGCTTCGCACTCCAGTTGATGACTTAGCTCACGACCATCCTGCCCTTGCTTGTCAGTTCCGGAAAATCTCGCAGGAACTAGCACATGCTAGTATTCGGGACAATGTCGCATTCTGTCAACCAGCACATATTTCGGTCGCGGACACTCGATTTCTCGAGAAGGACATCCAAAGACATCATGATCTTGCACTTAGACGGGAGAATCTCCTGCTTGAGATCCGGTCCTTGCCAGGCTTCGACCGATTCTTGCTTTCGAAGACGATCAAGCAACTTTCTACCATGGAAATCTGCGGACCGGTCGTTTACCTCACAGCCAGCAAAGAAAGATGCGATGCACTGATCGTCATGGCGGAGTTGGAGAGCGTTGTCCATGTCCCCCTCCCTGAAATTTGCTATGCTCGTATGGAAGCCCTGCGAATAATGCTTCAGAAGCTGCTCAAGGGGGATTGGCTTGTTGTCTCCCGCGATGCCCTATACGAACTCATCCCCTCTGAAGATCTTGACCTCTCGAAAAAATTTCTCGACTTGTTGCTGGACGGACATTTCACTGATGGTCGTGAAGGGGGAGCGCCATTGACGATGTCACAACAATATACTCCGAACGAGTTGTACGAGGGGATTATGACACTGCTTTGGAATAAGGCTGTAAACCCCGTTCTTCAGGCACTTGGCTTTTCCGTAAGTCGTTGATATAAGTCTCAATGTCGATCCATTCTGACTCCAGATTAGAGTCCGCCATCTGGCACTGATAAAATGACCCGTATTTTCTGGTGTCCGACTGGTCCTTTTTCCTTTTTACCCATACACGCTGCCGGCCTTTATCACACAGCCAAGCTGGGCACCAAACTTTCTGATTTCGTTATATCTTCCTATTTGCCGACTTTGACTTTGCTCGCATCGTCACCTCAGAATAGCTTGCACGACCCTTCTTCCACACTTCGCCTACTTGCCGTCCCTCAGCCACCGACAGACGGACCTGAATCACTGTTTTGGGTGAAGCACGAGATGGATTCCATCAGCGAATTATGCAAGAAATCCCCTTTGGTAACCCTCCAGAACTCTGATAGCACTGTCGAGGACGTCACGGAGAAGTTGAAGAATACCGACTGGGTCCATTTTGCATGTCACGGAATACAGGATCCCAAGACACCACTCGACAGCGGGCTATGCCTCGCCAACCATCACCGCTTGAAGCTCTCGGACATCATGCAGTTATCGCGCCCGCAAGGTGGACTTGCATTCCTTTCTGCCTGTCAGACTGCGCAAGGAGATGAGTCGTTGTCGGACGAATCGGTTCATCTTGCAGCTGGGATGCTTCTTGCTGGGTATAGTAGTGTGATCGGGACGATGTGGTCGATAAAGGACAAGGACGCACCAAAGGTGGCGAGGGACGTGTACGAGCACCTCTTTCGAGATGCTAGGCGGGCTCCCGACAGTAGGGAGGCGGCAGTAGCATTGCACTGCGCCGTTCAGAAACTTCGCGACTCTGGCGCTCCTTTTACTTCTTGGGTTCCTTTCATTCACTTTGGTAGATGACCTTTGGTCGAAAACGACTATTTCAGCATGACTTTTTCCCCCTATGCGACTCTTTACTTGTAATTTATGAACTAGTCTACCGAACGAGCATGTTTATATACGGAGCAATCCTACTACAGTGTACCTCACAGTATCATATGTTCGCTCTTCGTGCCACGTCATGTCATCGCTCCCATGCCCCGCACCGTCCTTGGATTCGTCGAAATCACCTCTGTTGAAAAGAGCGGGTACTAGGCACCAAGTGTACCTAATACTCGTGATTACCTTGTTTATTACCTTGTTTATAAGGTCACTCACACCGGACAATTGTGGCTGATGTCGCCCGTTTTTCGGGTTCTGGCTCGCTGCTAACGTTGATCCGCAGATAATCACACTGTTCAGGGAGGTCTGGAACCTGCTGTGGTTGGACTTTCAGACATGGACAAGGACTTCAAGAGCGGGTCGTATTGGGCAGACGTTGGGTTTGATAGAGCATAATCAGGCAATTGAGTGGCTCATCACCGAATATCGGAACGAGGCACAGAGGATGGTGGCCAAAGGTGTGGTTTTGTTTTCTGCCTTGCCTCCGTTCCGCTCCTGACCTGACCGGTATGCCTTTTTTTGATTGTGATTTTTTTTCTAGGTAATGAGCATCCGCTGGGAATCGTAAACCAATACGACGATTCGTTTCGGGTGCGGACCCACGGGACAACCAACACGTGCAGTTCGTGCGCGAATTTGTGTGCTTGGTGATCAATCTGTACATGGATCTGCGGGCGGTGGAAGGCTCGACAGCATGTGCGTACATGCATGAGGCATTTTCGGATCTGTTTATGAAGATACAGCCTGCGAAGCAACCTGGGGCCTGGTGAGTATGCTGACTCAAAGGATATGTACATGTATATTTTCATCACCGGCAGGGCAGTAGTAACGTTTCAACAACGTTGACACTGTATCTATGGTAGTCGCAGTGTCTTAACTACAGTGTCCTTTTTATCCTTGATCATGCCAATTAAACCAAAGTGTCGCTGCCCAACGCGAGCTCTGTCCACAACCCGTTCATTCATTGATGCTTGAGCAGCAGGATCTACTGGGAATAGTTTACTACTGTAGCAGTGGTTGTATTTCAGTAAGTAAACTACATTGACTACGGACGCGAAACTTCAAGAAAGTGAACAAAACATTGTAAACAAGGTATTTGCCGACGAAGTGCGGCCCTGCTTTCTAGTACCTTACTGGTCTTGAGAAGATATATATTCATGCCAGTCGTCCGTGTCCTCGTTGATGCGGCGTTATTATACTCTGCCACCCTCTTCGCGGCTCTTGTTGGGTTTGTCAATTCTAACAATTGACGGGTAATATTGGGGCAATATGTTGTACTGCACATGGTGAACTTAATCCACCTTGGTCCAATGCCTGTTTCTTGAGACTCACCGTCTCCCATTGATTATGCCAATCATCTCAATCGCATTCTACATGGTGGTGATTCGCGTTGCCATGGTCGAAAGAAGCTACATTACATCTCATCCACAGCACAAAGGAGGGCGACGGAAGGCGTCGAGCCCCAGGACATGAATGCATGACCTATGGGATGAAACCATTACAACTTAAAGTACACATAGCACAGCTCTCGAAGACTGATCCTGATCCTACGTCTCCGTGTCGACCTAGAAACCAGAGCACGTAAAGTGGAGTCCGACAATATTACGTGCCATGTTTGAAGTAAGTAGCTCGGCGACGTACCATCGCAGACCGATTCATACCTCCGCAGTCACTTGATCACTCTGCTCTTTGACTTCGTGATACCCATGTTCTCTGATAAGGCGGTCCCACGGTCCATGTTCTGAGATTCATTACAACTAGTGGTGTCCCACGCGATGGTCAGAATAGGATCAACTTTCCGGACAGCTTCGCAACAATTCATGCATCCTTCCAGCACACCCACAACCCACAACCCACAGCCTTCAGCTTCAGGAACCATCTGATGGGATTGATACCCTGGATTTGTAATCCGTATCTTTTCTGGCAGAGGCTACACTGAAGACCTCATAACAGCCCCCCGGCCAATGTGTTGATATCCGCTTCTTTATCACGCTTTCCCCGTACCATAGCTTTCGAAGATTCAGCCCCCTTGCCAGCGCTGAAAATATAGCTGGGATGTTCGTCCTCGCGCTGGGTCGGAGCTCCATCTATGTAATTGCTCTCCTATTTGGTCTTGGGGTCGCTGTGAGGCGCATTTCTGGCACACGAACACGGTTATCACTGCCCCCAGGCCCACGTGGAAGTTGGCTGTTTGGAAATCAGCTTCCAACGTCTCGGTGAGTTTTGTTCGCGTCCCCATATCGTACCTGAGACCTCGCTGACTGGATGATCGTAGAGCACCATTCGAGTTCGCGAAGCTGACCGAAGTATATGGCCCCGTGTTCTCTCTGCGACAGGGCACCCGAGTGTTCGTTATCATCGGCCGTTATCGAGCAGCCATGGAAATCATGGAGAAGCAAGGTGCCTCACTTGCTGACCGCCCTCGCTCGATCGCCGCAGGGGAGACGCTTTCCGGTGGTATGAGGGTTCTCGTGGCAGGAGTTGGGGACCGTCTCCGCAGGCTCCGGAGGTAAACACATTTTCTTTCGAATTTCGAAGGAAGAACTGCATCTGAGAATTCGACAGAGTTCTACATACAATTTTGCAACCCAAGGTCGCAGAGACATATGAACCCATACAGGCGCACCACGCGAGGAATGTGTTGCTCGACATTCTGGAAGACCCGAAAAACCACCAGATGCATGCTAAACGGTGCGCTTCTTTGCGTTCCCTGTCATTAGTATTGTTCGATTGAAACCACGGTGACGGAAGTTATGCTGCATCAGTGATCATGTCTATCACGTATGGCAAAACCACGCCGACTGCATATAGCGACCCCGAGGTTGTGGCTGTAAATCGTTGTATAGCGCGTTTTGGCCAGGCCATACGTCCAGGGGCATATCTCGTGGACACCTTCCCCATCCTCAAGTACATCCCAGGGTACCTCACGCAGTTGAAGAAATGGCATCAGGAAGAACTTGCTTTTTTCCAAGGGCAGGTAGACTTGGTTAGGGAACAAATGGTGAATGGAATCTACGTGTATTTCGTAGCCATTCGCTAGGAGCTGACTAAAGCCAGAGGAAAGGAAATGCTCGGCATTGCTTTGCTAAGCTTTTGCTTGAGAACCAAAGCGAGCTGGGAATCATGGACGAGGAAATCGCCTATGTCGCTGGATCCATGTTTGGTGCAGGTTCTGATACCGTAAGTATCAAAATGACTGACTTGTCGATTTGAGCGTACTTTAACGATAAGCCAGTCCGCTTCAGCAATCACCATAATGATGATGGCTGCTGCTTTGCATCCAGAGGCTCAAGCTAGGGTGCAGGAGGAATTAGACAGCGTCGTCGGACGGGAGAGACGTACGCTGTTTCTTCTTCCTAATTCATATTATTGAAATAGTTGCAGTGCCATCTTTTCATGATCAAGAAATGCTCCCCCAGGTAACGGCATTCATGTTAGAGAGCCTAAGATGGCGACCCGTGAGCATTGGAGGCGCGCACACCATTCAGATGAGTGTGCACTAAGATATCTAATGTACTCCCCAGGATTCGCCCATCGAGCGTCGGCGGACGTCGTGTGGAATAATTACTTGATTCCGAAAGGCGCAACCGTCATCGGAAATCACTGGTACGTGGAAAGGGTATTTGGTCGCGTAGAAGTGACATTGATGATTCAAAGGGCGATTGCAAATGATCCGGAGGTCTTCCCGAATCCTGAGAAGTTCGATCCTCAGCGTTGGATTGATGCAGAAGGAAAGTTGCGGGACGACCTGCGATTCTGCACATTTGGTTTCGGTCGCAGGTAAGATAACGTCGATTCGTACACCTAACTCACAACACCTCTAATGCTGCATGTATCTAGAATCTGCCCGGGATTGCACGTCGCAAATAATTCCGTTTTCATAAATACTGCACTTGTTCTCTGGGCATTCCGCGTGTCCGAAAACCCGGCAGTACCGATTGATTCGTTCGCATTTTCGGATGCTGCGAACATGCACGCTTTGCCATTTGAGCTGACTTTCGAGGTCCGAGTTTCTGGAGCGGTGATCAAGAAACTATGCAAGGTCCAGGAGTCGTTAAATAGCGAGTCAAATTAGTACTGCACTCAGTCACGGGTACTATTCATGGCACTCGTCCATTGGTTTATCTTATGTAAATCGGTTTGGGTTTGATGCCCACAAAGGACTCACGCAACGGAACGCTGTACTCGATCGACCCGGGGCCTCGGCCTACGCACTATTAGTCACTGACGCCCAAACTTCCAGGATTCAAATACTGGACCTCGAATCCGGGCTTATCTTA
>JBBPOT010000310.1:0-10954 GCA_038091595.1 Leccinum subatratum | reverse complement strand
CAAAACTACTTTTGGTCTTGCGGCCCGGGATTTTTTTTAAAAATTCAATGGGTTAAAATGTCAAAAAAAAAAAAAAAAAAAAAAAAAACAGAAATAGAACATACTTTGGATTGCATTAGGTTTGTGAACTTTACTCAAAATGGCAGGGAACAATTTAGAGTGAAGAGAGGTTTTGCATAGCCACTGCTTTCATGATTGCTTATATATATATGATGATACAATAGCAACAAATACAAATAAATACAAAACAATTGATGCTTGAAAGTTAGCTTAGCCATCCAGGAAGATAACCCGTCGATGTCTTATTTACATCAACATCATAGATTGTTCTGGCTATTTCTACTTACTACTTTTTGACATTCCATTGCTCAAACATCCTGCCCGAGTAGAAGTCGTTACACTGTGCCAAACTGACATGTTTCATTTGGTTTGGCAATTTTTGCAACTCCTTGATGGTAAGCATTGCAGCTTGAATCTCTGCATCCTTTATGTTCTGAAAGTGTTGGAGCATGGTTCTGATCGTGAGCAGTGTAGAAACTGCCTTTAACTTTTTCAGTTCTTCTTGGATATTCTGCACAGCGACATGACATGGCTTGTTGTCTTCTTCGGCCATTCTGCAGTGGAAATACATGTCGGACAAGATACGTAGCAAGGCAGGCATGTTTTCAAACTCTGCTTGAACAACATTGGAGTCGTCCAGCAGCATATATGACTTGAGGTTCCTCCACGAATACTTTTCAATCTTCTCTAGAAAAAAAAAACCAGTTGATGGTGGTTTTCATTTTGGAAAAAGTTAGATATTGACTTGCCTTTCAACTGCTCTTTTCCTTTGGAACCAGCTTGAAATCACATTCGTTGAAGAGGTCTCTTGTCCAAGAGCACGTGGTGCACCATGTTTCTGTTGTCTTCTTTTTCTTCTTCGTCTTCTTCACATGGACGTTTCAAGTTCAAGTTTGAGCCTGAGTCGTGCTGCGATGGCCCTGCTTCTTCAACTATCATTGCTTCACTGCCATGACTACCGTCATCCGAGTTGGACTCCCAGCCTGACAAGATACTACTTTCTTTTTCCTCTTCGGAGTCTGGAACCAAGACTGGTGTTGATGTTCAATCATATGATTGAATCATAGACTCAATGATCATATCCTACCTATGGGTTCTTTTTCTTGTTTGACCACAGCCAATTCTGAATGTTAGAACAAATTATTTAACACGTCGACGTATTAATATGTCAAAGACTTACGTTGGTCTGCTTCCTTTTCCTTGGCAGGAGCAGTATCTATCCATTAATATATATATATAAATTGTTGTTGCATCATTTGTGCTACTGACCCAACAAGGAGAGGTGTTGTTGCAAGTCATTGATGTCAAGCTCTTGCTCTTCAGACTTGATGATAGTGGTAGATGGCAAGCGACCACGAAAGGTTGCATATGCCATGATGCCTGCTTCTTGTACATGTAATAACTCTGTCGATGGATACAGATGATGGTATTTATTCATCCAAGCTGGTTTTCTATACTCTTGCATGTGATGCATGGCTTGACGGTCAGATTGTATCTGCATGGCCTTTATGATGTGATTTCAACAATCAGTGAGAATCATGTGGTTGAGATTAATGACTGTCTGACCTTGAGAAGACCGATGAGTGCATTATTGAGTACTGGCGTAGTTACTTTGTTCAAGGTGCCATTCTCATCATTATTAATCAATCCAAAGTCATCCACCATGATTTTGTCAACAATGTTATCCATGACTTCTTTCATCAGGATTCCATTTCGCTGCATGATGTTCTTTGTGTGCTTGGTGGAGTTATGTATTGTTATTCTTGGATGCACACATTAAATAGACTAACCTTTTTTTTGTTGTCCTTCTCTGCACTGTTCTTTTTATATGTAAATAACACGTCGACGAGTTATTTAGAGTCAATGCAATGAATGAATTTGCTTACTTGAAAAGACATCGACATCTTTGTTTGTATATGTTTGCTCACAGATGTCAATAAAAGGAAGGTAGCAGTTGGAGTTCAAGTTGCAAACTGTGATCATGGGAATCTTTCTGACACTTTTATATATATTGAGAAAATGAATTGATTACATAATATGATACAAACATCAGCAAACAATGATCAAGTAATGTCCTTCTGCATCTCTCATACAAAAACTAACAATGACTGCTCTGGAGTCCAAACTGCTGCATCATCTTTATGAACAACTTGTCTCCGTACACATCCTCTATTCCTATATTACAGGGAATGCTCCCTCAACTTCCTGCTGCTTATAGGATGTAGATGTATATATCAGATACTCCCCCATCAATTTGTGTAATATATCTACCTGGCTATTAAATAATGTGAACCGCTTTTGTAAAATTCAGGGGTAGGAGGGTATATCTATTCCTATATTACAGGGAACGCTCCCTCGACTTCCTGCTTCTTATATGATATAGATATATATATTAGATACCCATCCATTAATTCTCGTAATATATTTAGCTATCCATTCAAAATAGTGAACTGCTTTTGTAGATTTCAGGGGTAGGAGATAATTTACACCTACTGTCACAAGGACACCCCCCCAGTGGTCGTAAACACTTTTAGGAGGGACTTTAGATATATAATAGCTATATGGGAGTAGTTTATTCAGAGCGATAAACCTACCCATTCAATTTTGCGATCACATTTTGTGTTTTTGCCCAATTATACATATCTACCTATATAGACTGTCTAATATTACATTTCAAATGGTCAGAACAATTTATATATATAGTATAATGTTACCCCAAACATTATAACGATCCCTGAGGCCAGGAGAATGAGTATTACAGCAAAAAAGGAAGGGGAGGGTATACTAGATCTATGTGTCCCGATATGGGCATGTGGCGGGTGTTCTAGAAGTACCGGTGGCACGCTAAAGGTGATTATGTAATTGTCGAAGTGTCACCATGACAGGAGAATTCGGACCGGTGCCGGCAAGCGATGAAAAAAAAACAGTGTATGGTGGCTGTGCTGATATTGAATGTTCACTAGCTGTCGGGACTCGGGGGTGTGGCAGTGCTGAACATTCAGAGAGCTGTCGGGATGGTAGTTCCACTATTTTATAGGGAAAATGAAAGTTCATTATTACAATGCTGCCTGGATGAATCCAATAGAACTTGGGAACCAGCCTCTGGGTTGGCAAAGGCTCAGGCAGCTGTTAACAACTTCCATTGCCGTCATCATTCAGCTCCTTGACATCTGAAAATGGGTTGGGCCCTTTTTGACAGTCTTTTTTCCACTCCTATTGTTAATTTCACCTCTGGTTCCACCTCTGCTTGATCTGGAATCTCAAGCCTAGTTGGGGGGTAATGTTGCAACCTTTTGTTTCTCTCTTCATTTTCTTACTCTTCGAGTCATGTGACCTGCTTAGTCAGCATCATGTGACCTCTTTTGACCTTGTACTTTTTCTTTCACTTTTCATGTCACGTGACCTGTACCTTTATCTTCATACCACTTGGTGGGCACTTACCATATTAGTTAGCATAGCTTATTCAGACCAGCCCTAAGCTGGTCTGTGCGCATTTATCAGTAGTATAAATACTTGAATGCGGCAACCGAACAAGCCAGTCTTGTTCTGGTTGGATTCCCTCCTTCCTACACATTCCCCTCCCTAGTCTCTGTCCCCTTGTTGAGGTGCTATAGTCCTTATTGGATTGAGGTTGCCTTCAGTATCGGTGACGTCAATGTCCATAGTGTTTGGATTGTGATGAGGGAAGGAGGAGCGGCTTTCGAAGGCTTCTATAGCATTGGCATATTTTTGGATGGTCGCGATATAGTCGGAGATCCCTATGGGTCGCTCTCCTTGCAGGAACATGTGTCTGATGATGTCCTGTCACGTGTTTCTCTCAAGCAAGGTGATTCCCATCATGGCATCGCAGCCAGCTTGGTCGTAGAGTGCCAACCAATTGGTGATAAAGACTTGGGTATGCTCTTTTGATCCCTGCTTCTTGTCCATGAGTTTTTGAATGGCAATGATTACCAACTTGGAAGCGACTGTTCATGAGTTGTTCCAGTTGGTCTGAACTAGGCCATTGCTCTGGAGTGTCATAACACTTTTTCTTGAGCTCATTTCTGGCCCAAGCGCCTGCTCCATTTTTGTTCTTTTCTCATGTATCGCCTATTCTGGAGAAAACAGCTAGTCCTGCCTTTTGGGGGTCGGTGAATGTCTCTGGATTGTTGTCAATCCAGGCAACTCTTTTGGTCCACCATTCGTCGAAGCGACTATAGGTCCTGTCAAAGTGCCCTGGATCGGGGACAACCTTGGCTCGTTTCTTCGAGGCAGCGGTGGATGGAATCTGGATATGGGTCATCAAAGCTGCCACTTCGGGAGAAAGGCCCACGTATGGGTTCACAGAGGCTGGGGGACCTTGGTCGAGCCAGTCATGGGCCCTTTGGGCATGTTCTCTGGATTTCTGTAGCTTTTCTTCCAAATTTTAGCCTTGTTCTCTCTTGCATTTTGTTGATCATTTCATAGAGCAATGCGAGACAATTGGCGGATACCTCAAGTTGGGGTGGCTAGGAGGTCTGGGGCTGCAGGTCTCCTTTGCTCAATCTCAAGCCCGTTTGTCACATTGGGTTGAATGATGTTGCTGCATCCATTGAATATCTGTCTCCCAACATGGTCCTTTATGTTGAATTCGATGTGGGATTAGTAGAGGTGGGTATTATTGGTAAGGAAGGAAACAAAGCTCATGTCGAGGGTTTGGTAGAATTCCTCTAGTAACCAAAATGGCCAGTCATCCATGGTCTCAAATGTGTAGGCGTGACAGGGATGGTCATCGTTAGAGTCTTCCAATTCTTTTTCTGGTAATCAATCTAGGAATGGAGATGGTTTCTTGCACAGCAAGGAAGTAGTTATGGAAGGTGACGGGAATGTTGGGTGATTTCTAGTTGGCCCAATTGAGGAGCCCTTGTTGTTATGTCGTAAAAGAGATCATGTCAGCATCTGGATTTCACTATGATGATGAGAAGGGGGTGATTGTCAATGAAGCCACCAAAGATACATGGGAGGGCTTTTGCCATGTAGGTTCCACATGATCCAAGATCTATCTATACTGATTCACGGGCACATGCCACACATCTAGTCCCATCTAGGCACCTCCAAATTCAAGTACAACAGTACAACAGATGGTCTTGTTGATGCCATATCGCGCAAAGGAAGCACATGCATGATACTCTCCCACACAATCAAGGTCCCGCAAGCATGCTGGGAAGAAAGCCACCACCATTACTACTACATCCGGGCCTTCACTGGCAGGCCCCTCTGAGTTGGCCCCTACCACCTCCACTGTGACCGATGTCATGATCAATCGCAGCTTGCCAGAAGATGATGTCATCATGGACAACACCACACCTAATCCAACTAGCGCTGATCCCAATATCATGAAGCCCTCCACACCATCTACATATCTGTCACAGCCCTCCCCATCGACTTTATTGGCCGCTGTCACAAGTGTCAGTTGCGGCAAGCACAAAGCCAGCAGTGTGGACTCGACTGCTGTGTCCAACAATCACAAGTGTTCCCGCCCTTTGTCTGTCACGGCTCAGGCACAAGTGGATGGGAGTGATGTCATGAGATGACTCGCGACTGTGCTGGAAGTGATGCTCGAAGAATGTGATCAAAAAACCCCGACCACCATGACAGTTCCTCAGCCTACTACCATGACTTAGGCAATGGCTGGTCTTAGTAACTTGAACTCAACCGTCATGACTCAGAATTCCGGCATCATCAATCAAGCCGGCAACATCCTCGTATCTCTTTCCCTCCCCCCGGATCAAACAAACACCATATCTGCCAGCTTACATGCAGAATGCGGTGAATATCAACAATGTCTAGTTTTTTATCAAGTTCAATCAAGAATCACGTGAATTTTGGATCAAAAAAGTGTTGAATAAGATCTGGGCAGCTAGGGTGAAGAGGGCACAGATTAAGTAAGTACTAGAAGTTGTTCATTATGTAATCATTGGCATGTACATTGCACATTATTGTCATTTCAAGATGGTGCCTCTACTAGGCTATGCTGACATGACCAGGTTCCACTAGGTTTCTGATATGAAAGGCATTGCAGTACATACTAACACTGTACTAGTGAATCTAGTAGTTTGGCACCTGCCATGCTCATTCCATCAAATAATTGTTTGCTTGACGCCACTCTTTTAAGTGGTAGCAAGTGCCTCTATAGGGAACCAGAAGTGTATCTGACCTGCCAAACCCAGCATCAGCAAGAAAAATCCTGTCTACTAATCCCCATCCCTCCATGCAAAAAGGGTCTGCTGCCTGTGGTCGTCTCATTGCCGTCATCATGATCGCATTGTGTTGTCTTCAAGTGGATTGTCGTGCTCGGTGCTGTCTTGATTGCATCGTGTCATCTTGATCGACTCTTCTGTGCATTGCATTTTCTTCACATTGACTCTTCTGTGATCACATCATGTTATCTTCATAGTGTTCTCTGTTGTTGTGCCGTCTCGTTGAGCCATCTGCATCAACATTGCATCAACATAAAAACAACAAGACAAAAAACCCACAAAGAGACAGCTGTGGCACTGTAAATTGGATGGAAGCGTCAAAGATGTGCTCGTCGAGATGTATGATGCTTGATGCCCTTGTTTTGCATTGAGTTCCAGTCCTGTCATCTCCTTGGTGTGTTGCGATTGCTCATTGTGTCTCGGTGCTCCATCCTGGTGCTTATTCAACACTTGTTCAAGTTTCCCTTGGTGAGTCGACAACAATGATCAAGAGTCACAGTGCAAGTGCGGATGGGCACTGCCGCACTAGCAGCAGTGTTTGAATGGGAACTTTGAAGGACAATGATGTCCGAGTTACTAATGGGACAGACAAGATCAAAAAGAACATCGTGACATTCTTTTTCAAAGAGGTTGAACTCTAATATTGTAGTAGACATAACTCAGATAGAGGAATTGGGATTTAGTTGAGCCAAATCAAAGGAAAGAGACCGTACTTTAAATTTTCATGGCAGCTCATCTTCCATTGCCCTCTGAAGCTCCTTTTGAATATACCGAGTGTGCACAGACTTGCACTCAACTGCCAAGAATGTATTTGCAATGCCTATGTTGTGAGCAAAGAGGGAAATAGCATCCACCATCTCATCATCTAAGAGGTCATCGTTATCTTGAATTAATTTGATGGCAGCATGCTGATGGGAACTCAGAGAGAACTTGAAGAAGTGATTGACCAACCTGAGGGTGTCCACTGCTCGTTGAGGGCTACGGCATAGTATCAGATGAGGGACTTGCTTGAAAGGCAGCACCAAGAGACTCTAGTGCCTCAGCTACTGAGAACATGGCATCTGTACTTGAGTTCCGACCACGAAGGCACTTTTGACTTGAAGGGCCATAGGACCTGCCATGGAGTCTCTGGAAACACATTGGCAGCATGTTTACATGACTTGCCCTTGTTCTGAGCAGGGGTCGGAATACTAGGTTCCTAAATGCCAGTAGTGATTAGTAGTAGGAAACAGAATATAATACAGTCAGAAGACTCAAGAGTCAAATAACATACCTCATCCGATGAATGATCAATGTCAGTAGGAAGATCACCAGAAGTGGTACCAGAAGGTGGCATGGCACTGAGATCAATGAAAGCAGGATTGAATTGATCAGCTCTTGTGGCAAAAGCACCATTGACAAGTGCATGAATCTTGTCATAGAGAGGAAAGGGGGTGTTCTTCCACTTTCTATCTCTGTCCAAACTTTTTCATGCTATTCCAAGCTATCAAAGGCTAGGTAATTACTCTAGTACTAGTACAGCATAACTCTTCTTCTTTTATTTATAGAACAGATTCCAACGGACCAACACAGATTACTTTATGACAACTAGTGTTCGAAAGTCTGGTCCTGACCGGTCCTGATCGGTCCAGTCTTTCCAGATTTTTATTGTGATTGGTCTTGGTCTTTTGATTTTGGGAAAATTCAAAAACCAATGAAAAACCAGTTAAGACCGGTCTTTTGGCAAGACTGATATTCCCCCCTATTCGGCAATACATTATGATATTTACGGTAATTTTTGCCTATTTTTAGGATTTTATTTGACCAAGTTATGATATTTTCTGTAAATCCTTCCTCCAAAATGACATTCAACTTGGAATCAGGTGTATCATTACTGTTTATGGACAGAATGACGTCATTAATAGCGGAGATTAACGATAAGGACCTCGGCTATATTCCATACAGCCATCTCTGAGCGTGATTCCCATGCTACACGCTTTGTAGAAATGGATTTCTACACTCAATAATCTCAATAATAACATGTAATATTGAAATAATCATAACACAATCGCGTGTGAACTGATTGACATAACAAAAATATGGGCAGGAAGCCAAGCATGCATTCTATTTTTCAGGTAGAGAGAAACCGGTCTGGACCAATGAAAAGACTGTAAAAGACCGTTTTTTTGGGTTTTATTGGTCTTGGTGTGGTTGTGTCCATATCAGGAAATTCCCAGGACTGGTTCGGTCTCAGTCTTGCCCAAATTAGGCAAAAAACCGGTCTGGACTGGACTTTAAAACACTAATGACAACTTCAAAATTGCAAATTTTGAAACAGGAAACAGATTACTTTATGATGTCATCATAATATTCATAATTACAACAGGCATGACAAGCACACTGCCACTTTACTAATCAAGATCTACCTCGAAGCCAGTGGCTGTACCTGATGAATTCCCATTTCTAATCATGCAGCAACACTGTCCGATGAGGCTTGAGAGCGTGTGGTGAGCAAGGTTATTTGTATGACCCTGACCGTTTTGTGCTGTTCCATATACACCCACTTACATCTTCATCTACACTATGTTTCAAGAAATGACCTCAATCCAGAAGCTTCAATCTTGCAATGTTGGCATTGAGGGGACATTGGTTGTTGGGATCCCACTCATACTGCTCACAAATATAAGTGCATGCTTTCTTTTTGAGGGAGGAACATTCCCAATGTCTTCCCAAAGCTAAATGTGATTTAAGCATATAACAATGTTGCACCCCATACTTACTAGTTTGGTGATATCACTTTAATATTGCAGCCACCATCCTAGGAAACAGCAATGTAAGACTTTGTACTTATAAACAATAATCACATACCATCCGGGAAGATTAAACCTCGGTTCCGCTACTTGGTAATGGCTTCATCCATGTATTTGATTGCTCTGTCATTAAATTGAGGGCAAAGTGGAAAATAATTGACAGATGCAAGGTCACAATGAGAAATGTGTTTTGCACGCTCGATGATATCACGCATGGCAAGTGGGTAGGAATGGAGCTGCAATGGGTCTGAATTATCAAGGATTGCACCGGATGTGACAGCAGGCAGTGGCTGAGATGGCTGGGGAGCGACACTATAATTGGCAGGATGACCAGCAAGAGTTTGGCATTGGGCCAAAATTGCTGCCTTCAGACTGTCTGTGTCTCATCCACAACAGACTTGTTACAGCTAATACTGCAAGAACATTGGGCAATCTGCTGCCCACGTGCGGCAGAAAGTTGAGAATTGTTAGGGGGGCGGGGAGTACAGTTTCACTAGTGGTGGTGAGCTATAACATCTTCTGCCTCTCCTAATCTTGCTGTCAGCATGTTCAAGAAATACAGAGGATTGACTCACTTTCATAGTCTGCAGCATCTAAGGTACAGTCATGCGGGCTGTCAGGCCTAATAGATTGACCACATTCCCATTCAAATTGACTGTTGTTAGTGGCATCATTATCTTCTCTCACCGTAATTAGCAAGTGAAACAATGTGTTTGAGGTTCGGCTTACCCCAGCTTACCCTCATTTGCATCCCAACTTTGCCTCTCGGAAATGTAGTACTCACATTTACCTTGACGACCATAGAGAAAATCCTCCGCAAAGTGATTATCCTTGCTCAGAGACACTTTGTCAATTGCATTCAGCGCATCAGAATGAAATCCATTGGTAGTGGTATCAATAGCCGTTATGGTGTGTGATCTGGCCAGGAATGAAGGTGATTGAGTGAAAGAATGGGTTTGACATAGCTGAACAGGATAAAATGGGAGTGAATGATGGTCCTCATCAACTAATTCTTGATCTTGAGCAAGAGGAGTGGGTGGCCTTGATGATGAACTTGAAGAACGATACACAATAGAATTCTGGAGTGGTTCCGAAGACCCAGTAACAGCCATTGCATGCCTTCTAAGCTGCACTGATCGCAGTATGAGAGATATGTTTGAGGGGTCTCAATTGTCATATTGCACTCCATGCTCTTTGCATTCTAATGGAGCACGAGAAGTTGGCATTGTGGAACTTTGGCCAGTGCCTGCATTGGATGAGAGGAAAACTGAGGAACTGTGAGAGGATGGAAGTGATGACCAAGATGACCTTGCAAAGGGCCTAACACAACTTGGTGACATCGGGAAATGGAGATAGTGGTCCTAGCAGATAAATAAACTTACTTTTGCCTAGCCAGTGCAGTATCCTGATAACTCTCAGGCTGTAATGCTGATGTTGCACCATATCGAGCAGTTGCAGAGCTCATCCTGAAACCAAACTGTTGGCCAGGCTGTGAGAGTGTAAACGATGGTTGAACATCTGCCACTAGTCTGGAGGATGTCACCCATTGTGGAAGTTGGCTCTCCTTGTTCTTGTCACCTGTTGGTAGGACAGAGCCATGGGATTGACATCTTGTCCGTGAGTAGCCACGTCAAGTCTTTGAGTGGACAAACACGTCATTTTTTCAACCTGCACTCACTCAATCTTGCGTAGCTGTTGAAGCTGGCCCCTGCTGTCTTTCCCTATAGGTGACGAACATCTCGAACCGGTTGAGATTCTGTGGGGCCTCATCATCAGTTCAATGACAGCAAAGGAATGAAAAACAGCACCTAGAGCCTCATCGTCATCAAAAGCTGATCGGCCCTTGACTTTTTCCCAGTGGTTGCATGTGAGTTCCCAGTGTTTTTG
>JBBPOT010000309.1:0-10973 GCA_038091595.1 Leccinum subatratum | reverse complement strand
CTTCACCTTTTGGTAGTACCTCTACTGGCGGTGTGAGAACGGTAGTGAGATGTCGTACGTAGCATTGGTGAATGATAGACATTTAGACGTGTGATCTGATTGATCACACGCGCTGCCTTATGACAGCAAGTAAGTAAGGAACGGGACCCTTACAGCGTGGCTCGTCCTCGAGCGCACTCTCAAGGTCGGGTTCCTCATCGAGGTCGGGTATGATAATGGGGCTTTCCCATCCAAGTGGACGGCTTGTATCAGCTGCCTCATTGGTATGCGGTCGGACGCTTGTCAGTCCGTCCTCCTCAATCCAGACAGTGCCAGCTGGGCTGGTGATACGCACAGTATTCGCGTTGATTTGCACGCCTCCCGCCGGTGATTCTAGCTCAGAGAGCCGAGACGCCGCGTCGTCGAGGCATTGTACAAGACGTCCAGCAGAGAGGTCAACGTGTGACCGGGCTTCTTCCAACGCGAATTGGGCCGCGCGCCGTCGGTCCTCGATGACTCGAATGCGATCTGCCATCAGTCTGACCACAATGGACAGATGTGCAGGTTCTGTGCCCTCCACATACGCAAGGCGCGTTCGGCGACCCAGGGATACACCATGCTGATATGCAGCGTGGGCGTCCCTGGCAGGCGTGTTGAGCGCATGCGATATAGACGCGGTCGCGTGACGCAGGCCAGCGTCTACGTGATGTGCGTGTAACCCGCACTCCGTGCAAGGGTCTCGGTGCACTGCACCATAAGTGGAGTGCCACTGCCAGTTACGGTCACGGAGCCCCGGGCCCGTATGAGCGGCATTCGCGTCATTCCCTGGGTTAACGCCCTCAGGCGAGGAGTCTTCCTCGAGGAGGTCCAACCTCCCGGGCTCTATCAAGTCGGGAATGTCATCGTCTGCGACCACATGTGCCATGGAGCAATAGACGGTGACATTGTCATCGTAGTGCTCGTCTTCTTCGCCTATAGCGCCGAAGTAAGCGATGGGCTCATCGGCGTCATCGACGTCCGATGCTTCTGCGTAATCGTTGTAACGGTCATCTGCTAGAACACCCGGTTCTGCCGGGGACTCATCACTGGGTTCATGTCCCTGCTGGACCTCTTCGGTCATCTCTGTGCCAGGATCTGCCTGATTGGCGTCTGCCTGGTTGTCCTGTTCATTCTGAACCTCAACGGCAAACAGTCGCCTCTGCGTTGAGCCCGACTCGGGTTTGGAGGGCGCATGCTTCTTACAATTCGGGGCCATGTGGCCTTCCTCATTGCACTTATAGCAGATGATGCCAGGGAGGAATTTCCCGGAGGGTCGGTCCTTAGTGGTGTCGTTTCCCCGCGCATCCTTACGATGTAAATCGTTATTTCCTCCCGTCCGATTAAACCGAGGTGCATTGCCTCGTCGGCGATACAATGTGTCGCCCCTCCTCACGAATGAGGCTTTATCCCGACGATCTTGGGGGTTGCTCTCATTACTGCCCTTGTTCGTCTGCGAACCGGACCCCGTTTGAAGGGTCCTTCCTGCTGAACTCGGGGCAGTTTTGAGGTGTAAGGCGATGGCCTTTTGAGCGGTTTCCATGCGCTTAACCTCTTCGAGGATTTCCTCGATCGTCGAGTGCTCAGCTGAGATACCTCGAGCTTCGAACACGGATTTAATAATCGTGTGGGGTAATCCCCGAAGGAACTTCCTTCTAAAAGAGTAGTCGTCTGGTGGTTGGATCATTCGATGGGCACGGCGTTTCAAGTCATTGAAGAATGCCAGTACGCCCTTCGTGGAATCATACCGTGTCAGATCGAATTGATCGGCCGCGTTCTGCGCGGATGCTTCGTGAACGAAGCGCTTGAATAACTGACATATGAGGAACTCAAAGTTCCAGTCACGGATCCGGCGGTCTGGCGACTCGACCTCTTGGTCGTACCATTGAGAGGCCATACCCTCTAAGTATAGTCCCGCGTACAGTACGCGATCGTTGTCACGATCTGGTCCTGCAATCTTGAACGTACGAAAGTACTTCAACAATTGGCTTAACCAGTCGTCGAACTTTTCGAGGTCATCCTGACCGTTGTACTTGCCTGGTTTAGGCGGGTTCATTGATTTAACTTCGGGGCCAACTTGGCCAAGTGGTCTACCGACCATGTCGTAGATTCGACGAGCATAACGCTCTTCCATGGTATCCATGTACCGGCCATTACCGGGGGTGAATCCTCTTAGGTACTGTGGGTCGTTCTGAGCCCTGATTTGTCGATGGACATAATCCTGATCACTATCAGGGTCACTGTCGTCCGGATCATCATCACTTGGGTCTCCACCTGGAGGTCCTGGAGGCGGCCGTCCAGGGGGCGGAAGCCCTCGGAACGGCTCACTTCGTCTGGCAGGAGTTTGGTCTCGTGCTTGATTTTCACGAGGACGATGGACGTCGGGTTGACGCGGTGCGTCACGGACAGGAGCCCTGGGCTCGTCTCTAGGAGGATCGACTGATCCGATCCTAACTCTCTTGTTGGGACCTGTGCGTTCCTCCTTGCGCTGTTGCTCGATGTGACGCATGATTGCGTTGGGGTCTCTATTGAGATACTCGGGTCTATCTGGTATGTTCACCAGGAACTCCCTGCGAGGTGCCGTGGTAGCCTCCATGTTGAGAGCTTCGGTGCTTTTCTTTCCAGCAGGTGCTGGGTCGACGTACAGTTCATCGTAGTCGGTAAGTTGTGATGCTGGCCTATTAGCTGGCCTTTCTGGAATTTCTTCTAACTTTATTGGTCCTTCGTTTCCGGGCGAGGTTGCCCTACTGGTCGCATTCGCCAGTTCCCAGAGGGCTGCCCTCATTTGTTGGACCTTTATGGTCTTGTGTATCCCGGGGTTTATTCCGTGATTATCAAATCCTTCGGGGCCCGCGCTATAGTGGGTCCATGCCGTGGATTGTTCGGCCAGAAAGTCATCCATGGCCTTTACCATGTCTATGGGGTCCATGAGCGTTATTACGCGCCTCCCCGAGGCATCTCTGCTCACGGGAAGCACTGTCTGTGCAACCGAGGGCTCTTGTTCCTCGTTCCGTTCGTACTGAACGGGTGTTTCTTTTCTCGTCGGGGTCAGTGACCCTCTCGGGGTATTCACTCCTCGCGCAGTTTCCGGCGCGGGCGTCGACTCAGCCTGGGGCAGGGTTATTTCGCCCTGTTCGGTGAGGGGACTCAGAGTCCTTTCCATGAGCTGGCTCACTTCTTCTTGAGCGGAATGCTCGCTTTGGGTAGCCGTCTCGGAATTTCCGAATTCCCCTGGCATGGGGTTATTCGACTCGTTGGGCCCCTCGTTCTGAGGGTTTTCCTTTTTCTGTTGACGAGATCGCTTTGGCGACCAACGAGCTAGCTCGTTGGTCGCGGGTATATTCGCGCTCTCGGGCGGTTGTTCCGCCGCACTGGCGCGGGTGCGACTACGAGTCTGAGTTCTACTCATTCTTTGAATTTGTGACAGAAACGTCAAAAATGTGTGAGATGTGGGTACGCGTCTAACTCCGGCTCACTCGACAGACGGGAATCGTCGTGTATTCAAAGTGAGTGAAGTAAAAAGCGTGAGGGCTGCCAGTAGGACAGCCCTCCTATTTATACTACGGTAGTGAGATGTCGTACGTAGCATTGGTGAATGATAGACATTTAGACGTGTGATCTGATTGATCACACGCGCTGCCTTATGACAGCAAGTAAGTAAGGAACGGGACCCTTACACCCTCCCTCTGTAGAGACGGCATACGGCTCGAACCAAGAAACAGAAAATGAAGGAAGAAGAGTGATATATATCGTACTTAAATAATGAATGAAATGGGATCGAGAAGTAGAAGAGGTCGGGGGTTACGCCCCGCACTATTCGTACAAAAGATCATCGAGGGTTAGGCCTCGGGAAACAAAAGAAAGGGGAAAAGGGAGCGGAGAGAGGTCCGTAATACACGAAACCGATCGTGGAAGAAAAGGAGAGGCTCCGGCCTCGGCGCACTACATCCGCCCGGTATCGTCAGGGTGTCCGGCATCGTCTCCCATACTGACGTCGGTGCCCTCCGAGTATGGCTTGTCGTTCCCCGGCACGGGTGGTAAGTCGTACGCGGCGACAGCCTCTCCGAAGCGCTCGATAACTCGAGAGTCCTCGGGAATGGAATTGTCGAACTCAAGAGGGAGGAGGTCCTCCGGCCGGACGCCATGGGCTTCGGCCTCGGAGGCGTACCATTCCCGAGACCGATTGGCAGCATCGGTTGCGACGGGGCGGCGGATATCCACTTGGATGGGCGTGTACACGGCTGTCGTGTTGGGGTTCTCGAAGCCACCAGCAGCGTCGATGCGATCTAGCATTTCTCGGGCAAGACGGCGAGCCCAGGGGAGGACGTCATCGACGTCCCAGATAGAGACACCGTTAGCCGCGAGATATGCAGCGATTTCGGCCATTGTGGCGTCCTTGGTGAATGTCCCCATCCAGGGAGTCGTACGACCGACGATGGGCGCAACCTCTGCCCAGTGTAGCAGGGCACGGTACCGCCCGGGTACGAGGAGTAATCGCGCTAGCTCGCGCTGCCATACCATACGGTTGTGGTCGCCGCGCGACACAGGGGCGAGTCGTTCCATGAGGAGGAACCCTCGGATGTATTGGCGAGATGGGCGCCTGAGGGGGGAGTCCGAGTCGTCGGGATGGACGTTCTGTCCCACCGTTCCAGGGAACATCTTCCGCAGCCCATTGCGGTCCTTCTCCATAGCGCATTGCACTTGGCATGCCTCGATGAAGTCTGCCCACTGATCGACGGGGGCATCGAACGGGGGAGCTCCATGGGGAAGTGCCGGAATTCTTCTCGAAAAATCGAGGCGAGGTGGATTGACGAGTCGCGCGGGCTGCGTAGATGGTGCGGGGGCGACAGTGAGCGGAAGAGGGGCCTGTGATTGGACCTCTGTGACGGCAGCGGGGGCCGTGGACTCAGGTCGGTCCGATTCAGTGCGCTGATCGGTCGTCGGGGGGTTGGAGGCCTGCGCCTCGGCTGCCGCATGGGCGTTGATCTGGTTCCATTGGCGTTGCCAATGCGCCTGCTTTTCCCGGTCAACCCGCATCTGCGCGAGAGCTCGGTCCTTCCTGGACTGCTTCTGCTGCTTGGTGCGCTCAGCGTGCCAGGTAGGAGGCTTCCAGAGGGCGACAGCGAGGTGGACGAGCTCGCTCGTCTCGAGGTCCTTGTGCCTCTTCCAAACGTTAAGGTACGTGACCAGGTTTAATGCCTGGCGGGTTCGGCGAGGTTCCGTCTCCGGGTCCTGTAGGGCCTTTTGGAACAATTCGCGTATGTTGTCGCGCGAATTGAACAGGTGTACTGGGCCCATTTGGCCATCCTCGAAACAGACGCCTCGTTCAGATGGCCATCTCTTGCGACGGGTGATCTTCCCGTGAGCCAGCTCATCGAGTGCCTGTAGTCGTGCTGCACCTTGGTAGGCGTAGAGCTCCCCAGGGATGCGGAGGAATAGCGTACGTGCGCCGTTCGAGTCGGTGCCATCGCCGAGGACGAGCGTGTTGTGAGGGCGTTCTTGCCCCGTGATGGATGGGAAGAGTCGTGCTGACTCAGGCAGGTCGTCGAAGGTTCGACGCCTGGGAGTTGTTGGCTCGAGTGCGAGAGGGGGTGTGTCTTCGCCCATGTCGGCGTTTTGGAAGGGAAATACGGGGGATACGTCTTCGTAAGGGGTTGGGTCTGCCCTTTCCTTGCCCTTGCGGCTACTGGTATTGATGGGATCAGGCGCGTCTTGCAGACGTTGGCCAAGAGTGGGGACAGGGATGTCCTGTAATCGTTGACTAAGAGCAGGCGCTGCCTGCACCCTCCCCCTCAAAGAAGAAGGGCCTGCCAGGGAACCAGAGGTTGGGGCGCCGGTGAGAGACCCACCAAGAGACGCAGCTCGAGCCTGCTCGAGCTGCCGGGCCTCGTCGTGACGCGAGGAAGGGGCGTCGGCGAAGGCGGGCGGGTGGCCCTGAGAGAGGCGCGCGATCTCGGCGTGTGCCGCCTCCAGCTGAAGACGGAGGGAATCACGCTCCCGCTCCAAGACGTCGTGATCGTCATGAGCATGCCCAAGCCGAGCGCGAAGGACAGAGTAAGGCTCGCGCCGACAGTAGCGCGAGGCGTCGTCGGCGAGGCGATCGAAAGCGTCGAGGACGCCAGGAGCATCGAGAGCGGTAGCCTCGGAGAGGTGCACCGCGAAAGCGTCGCAGCAGGAGCACGCGTCCCGATGGCGAACCAAAGGGAGAAGGGGGTGGTTAACCCACGGGCGACGCGACGGAGGAGTCACCGAGCGACGAGAGCGCTTGGAGCGATGATGCGAGGCCGAACGGCTGCGGCGCCGTTTGTAACGAGAAGTGGAACGAGGAGCCGCGCTTGCGGGCGCCTCGGAAACCACAGAGTAGCTGCGTGATCGAGTACGACCGCGTGAGGGCGACGGAGACGACGACCGGGAAGGGGTCATGATGGAATGGGGGGGAGAGGGATGGGACTTGTGGTGGGGGGCCGAACGGCGCATCTTTAAAGGTTTGTGTGGAAGACAAAAAAGGAATGGGTGGACAGGTGGACAATTGATCGACGTCATGTCCAAAAAAGGATGTGTGGGACGCGTGGACATGGGTGTGTAACAACAAGGATAAGTAATAAAATTAATAATAACTTTTTTTTTTTTTTTTTTTTTTTTTTTTTTTTGCTAAGGGTATAACCATTCGATTTTGCCAACTAATTGGCGGCACGTGCCTTGGTCGTGGACTTTGCGTGGGAAGTCCCACCAGCTCCCTTAGAGAGCTGACGCATGTCGCGTACACCCTGGAGCTCGAGGTACCTATCCAAGGCCTCGAGCTCCTTACAGTTTGAGCTGGGCTCCCATGTGGAGTCGCCCAGGTTCCACCTGACCAGAAATTCCACGGTATTACCGTGTCGTCGGTGAGCGACGATCTCGTCGACAAGCCACTCGGCGTCAGCGTCGTCACCGACGTCGTAAAATGCGCGCGCGTCACGCTTTGGGAATAGCGTGTCATCGTTGACTTCGTATCGTCGAAGTCGGTCGATGTGAAACTTGGGGTGGATGCGTCGTCGGCGCAGCTCCTCGGGCAGGTCCAGTGTATACGACTCAGTCGAGCTGTCGGCCACAGTAATCTTCATCGGTCCAATGTACCTAGGGACCAGCCTTCTGGCGCGCCCTTTGGGCACCGTAAGGTGTTGTGTAGACAGATAAACCAGGTCGCCAACCTGGAAAGGTTCCCCTTGACGGCGCCGCTTGTTAGCATGGTACGTCTGAGCAACCCTGCTCTCGATTATGGCGTCATGGGCCATCTGAAGATTTTCTCGTGCACGTTGTACAAACGCGCGAACGCCAGGTGCCGCTGACGGTGCGCCAGCGTGGATGCGTTGTCCTAACACGGGCATATACCCGTAGTTTAATTCGAAGGGAGCGAATCCGGTCGAGCTACTGATGCTCGAGTTAATGGCGAATTCTGCCAGTGGTAGTCTCGCCACCCAGTCTTTCTGGTCTGGTTGTACCAGAGTGCGCAATATCTGCACCACATTCCTGATGGCACGTTCGGATGCACCATCGGTTTGTGGGTGGAACGCGGTCGACATGAGGAGCCTAGCTCCGAGCATCCGATGTAGCTCACGCCAAAAGGTGGATGTGAATTTTGCGTCTCGATCGGAAACGATCGTGTCTGGTAGACCATGGAGACGTACTATCTCCTGAACGTACTTGACGGCGAGCTCCGAGGCTCGAGTTGTCGTTACCACCGGGACGAGGTGTATCATCGATGTTAGTCGACACAACACAACCCATAAGTAGTCGTGTCCCTCGCTAGGCGGGAACGGACCAACAAAGTCCATCGATATAGATCCCCAGGGTCGTGACGGGATCGGTAGGCTGTGCAACAGTCCCTGGGGCGCCTGGTTTTCGCCCTTCGTGGCTTGACATGTGGGACAAGTCCTACAGAACATGTCTACCTCTCGACCGAGCTTTGGCCACCAGTACCACCGGCGGATGTAATCCGCGGTCCGAAGCGACCCAAAGTGCCCCAACGTCTTGTGGGCACTATCGATGACCATAGCGGTCAGGTTATCGCCATTGAACTTGGCGCGCGGTAGACAGAGGACCTCCTCTCCGCCACTATTCCGCGTGTAAAGAAGGCCGTCCTTAATGTGGAACGCCGAGTAGTGACTCGGTTGGGCTTGTACTTTGGAAAAAAGGGAATCACCCTGATACTCCTTACGGATGACATCCAGTAGACCTAGATGATCATCTAGACGCATTGGCGGGGTATTGGTTGACTCGGCAGATTCGAGAACGGTCGGATTCACCGGCACACTCGTGTCAGGGGAGTCCTCCGCTGTCTTCGCTGCTGTGCATGCCATATCCTGCGCCTCTGTAGTACGAGCCTCTCGTTTCTCAGCGAGGCGTTTACTCTTTCGAGGGCGTGTGGATACTTCCACCGTGAGCGCTCTCAGTTCAAGCCATCTATCGTGGGGGAGGTCGTCTCCGTCTGGGTCAAGGCGCACGTCAGCGTTGGCCCAGTCGACGGGTTCGTCGAGGGACGTGTCGCCTCCGTCTTGTTCGTAGTACCTGGACAAGCAGTCCGCTACGCGATTTTCCGAGCCTTTGGCGTACACAATATTGGCGTCAAAACGCGACATGTAGTCGATCCAGCGGATCTGTCTGCTGGACAGCTTTCGCTGTGTTTTGAGGTATCCGAGTGCCTCATGATCGGTGACGATCGTAAATTTGAACCCAAGCAGTTTGTCCTCCCACTTCATCAATGCTTCGATGATTGCGAGGGTTTCCCGCTCGAAGGTTCGGTAGTTCTGTTGAGCGTCACTCAGCTTCTTTGACATGAAGCCCGCGGGCCTGCATGTCTTCCATTCGGGTCCTTGCCCGTATAGTGCACCTACTCCATATAAAGAGGCGTCACATACAAGCCATATTGGCTCCTCCTTCTGGGGTACTTGCAGGCCATATCTTTGATCATCTGGAAGCATCGGTCGTGGATTTCCCTCCACTGGAACGGATGGCCGTTCCGTTGAATCCCTGTCAACGGCGTCGTGTACGCTGACACGTCTGGCATGAATTGTGCCAAGTATTCCACTAATCCAACGAATTGTTGTACCTCGTTGAGGGATCGGGGGGTGCGCCATCCTCGGACACGAGACATTTTATCTCGATCAGCGTGGACACCCTTATGGTCAATAATGTGACCCAAGCAGTCCAATCGCTCTGCGAAAAGATCGCATTTTCCTTGTTCCAGGTAGAAGTCGGCCTTTTGGAGTACGGCAAACACAATGCCGAGGTGTCTCTCATGCTCTTCCAGCGTATCGCTGTAGATGAATATGTCATCGAGATAGACATACACAAATCGACCTATGTGGTCTCTAAATATGACGGTCATCAGCCGTTGGAACGTCGCGGGGGCGTTGCAGTCGCCTTGTTGCATTACTTGGGACAGGAATGTCCCGTAAATAGTGGCGAATGCTGTCTTCCAGACGTCATCTGGCTCTACACGCACCTGTTCATAGGCGTTCGACAGATCAATCTTCGATCGGTATTTAGCCCGAGCTACGTCCATACGGATCTGGTCCTGATCGGGGAATGGGGTCACATCTTTGACCGTGTTGTCATTTCTTTTGCGGCAGTCGATGACTGTGCGTAGCTTCCCGGTTTTCTTCGGGATGCACAGCATCGGTGCTGCCTGTGGGACACTTTGAAGTACCCACCAACCGGCGTCGCTGTACGTCCGGATTTTATCCGTTAATTGTTGCTTCAGCGAATCTGGGCAGCGTGGCAGGTGGTACGCATATAGTTTGCGTTCGTCGATCAAAGGGATCCGATGGTTGATTTCCCTTATGGGGGGAAGTTTGGGTATCACACCCCCTAGTCGATGCTCATATCGAGCGAACCATTGGGCTCTTAGTCGAGGAATATCCTCGTCCGTAAGCTGGACACTCATTTTGTTTAGTGCGGCCAGTGTTCTGTCCAGGTGACCAGCACCTGGTTTTCGGGTATCGGTTACTCCCTCCCCCTTTGAGCCCTGTACGGGCGCAGAACGCCCGACAGGGCGAAGGAGTCAATCGGAGCGGCCGCTCAGGCGCGGTTTAATACGCGCCCTCGCTTCCGCGGCGAGTACCCTGGCACCGTCCTCGAGTTGCACACGGTGCCCCCCACTCAGAGTGAGGCAGTTGCCGGCAAGATCCAGCACGGCACCGTGTTCCCGTAAGAACGGCATCCCCAGGATGCAGTCATATCGGTCGATATTCGCCACATCGACATAAACCTTGGTCGACAGGTCGCCAATGTTAACTGCGACGTGCGCGCCGTGTGAGATCCGGGAACGACTCCCGACGCAGCCCAATTGCAATGTCAACTGAGGCTGGAGGAGAAAGGTCTCTATCCGAGTGACGGATGCAAACGCTGGGCTCACGAAATTACCGGTACTGCCGGTGTCGATCATGGTGAATGCCATGCATCCGTTCAATTTCATACGCACGGTAGCGCAGCTCCGTAAGGCTGGGGAAAGCGGCGGTCGTTGTCCCACCGCACCCTGCGAGTCTCGCTCGCGCATCGCGTACCGAAAGGCACGCTCGGTAACGTCTGGCTGCACCGTGGCCTTTGTCAGCCGCATGGCAGTCAGGAATACCGCGGGACCAGCAGGAGGTCCTAGTCGGGATATAACGACCGGGCCGAGGGGTGTGGACACCCTGAGGTCATCATGATAGATGATCACGTTACGAGGCTCGGTCTGCAAGTCAATGCCGTCAAACCTGCGGAACGCATCGATACAATGTTGTATCTCCGTGGGGGTCCCACCGCGTCGCAGGAGGCCGGCAGCACGCACAGCGGCATCCTCGCTGATCTCGTGCATGGCGGCACGGTAGTTGGCGACATGCTCGGCCAAGATGCGTAAGGCGCCCTCGAGGCGCTGGTACTAGCTGGCAGGGTCATCCTGCGGTTGTGCGAGATTACCTTCGCTCCAACCGTCGTCG
>JBBPOT010000308.1:0-10974 GCA_038091595.1 Leccinum subatratum | reverse complement strand
CGCAAAATGCAACACAAAGGAAGACCATGGCAACCACATCAACCCTGATGGATGGTTCTCCCTTGCGGTGGAGCGCGTTTGGGACACCTTGGAATCCTCGTAGGTCGAGTTCCCAATCGCACATCCCAAACTCGTCGAAGCTTTCCAAACCCCGCGTTGCGAAATCTGTTGTTTCACTGTCCTCATTGTTTTCTCATCGGAATGCGTCAAAAGGCACTTTACAAAAGTCAACTACCGAAATCCTGCCATCCTCGGTCACTCGAAATGTTTCATTACCTCGACTCAGATCACCCTCGCCTTTCAGGGTTGATATTGTGAGTCTCTTGTCTCACCGCCGTCCTTCAATAATGTAGTGACGCCTAGCAGCCCCTTCATCATACATGGCACGACCGCCGAACCGATTTTAACTCTTCTCCGGGGAGTCATGTGGAGATAGACCAATTTCAAGGAGCAAGAAGACGAGGAACCAGTGGAAGTACTGAGATTCTTGCTTCGTTAGCCTGGATAGGAACTCCACCAATGACATCGGATCACTACGCCGTTGACGGAAAACGTCATTGCACAAACTCGGCATCTGTGCCGGATCGTTTTAGCATGGCGATCGCCGTGGAGGACGACAGCATATCGGACGAAGTCTTAGTAGATCGGCTTGAGAAGGTGCGCAGGACAGATGGTGGGGCAATCTCGCCTTCGAGACCTTCAGACGAAGCACATTTTCCTAGCCAAGGGAGTGATGAAAATGGTTTATGTGATACACCTTCCCGGCCATTCTCGCCGACGACTTCCGACGAGCTTGCTAAACCACATGATCTACTACTGCCTTCGTCCCCAGCGTCCAATGATGCAAACTCAGATTCAGAGGATACGGAAGTCTGGAAGGCAGCCAGGAAGGCACTTTTATGCGTTCGGGAGATTATTCGGACTGAGAGAAAGTATCAAGAGGCTCTGAAGATGTTGTTAAATGCCCAGGTGTGTTCCCCACAGTCAACCTCACCCCTACCTTACTGACTCTGTTTAGACCGTGACACCGCCTCCACCTTCGATGTCCCCTCATGTTTCGGCACTTGTTCGTGCATCCGAAATGCTTCTGAGGTGTTTCCTCGATGATCCGTCGGCCTGGGGCGTCTCCATAGCCTTCGTTGCGTCAGAAGATGAACTTGAGGCATCGATGGTATCCTGGTGTGCTGCAGCTGGAGCTTTTTTTACAGATGGAGATGATCCTCGATCTAATCGTTTAGCTGGCAAGTGGCGCATTCGCAAATTTGGAGTGCCATCGAGCTCTTCGCCTGTTACGAAACAAGCCTCCACCTCTTTCAGCCCTCAATTACCCCCTATTTTTGCCGCGGTCAACCCAACTAACGAAATGGATATGAATACGAGCAAGGAATATCGCACAGGGCGGCCCGAGCGGGAACTCAGTGTTAGAGACCTAGCAATTCAGCCAATTCAGCGAGTCATGCGCTATGTATTGCTCTACAGAGGTATGTTTTGTCAGCCCTATTTCCGGTGATTCACACCATTCCATTCTAGATCTCCTGGATTGTACTCCTGCGATGTCGCCATCGCGTGTACTTGTTGAGCGCGCTCTGGAAGCCGCCGCGCGTATCGCCAGTCATTGCGACAAAGCGCAAAGAAACCCAGCATTTTACCGTGCTTCCTAGATGTCCTTCGGGAATACTACTTCAATATCATCCCATCTAATGGCCTATCTATATACTTTAGTAAATCAGTCACAACCACTAGTGATCATTCTGGAGCCTCTCCATGTGCGATATCTATTATGCTATATTTATACAAATTTCCCTGCAATAACGACATCTTTCCCCATCAATTCCGTCCGCATGTGCATGAAATTGGGAGCCTGATCCAACGAGTCAGTGAGCATTCCGAGAAGAACGGTGTAATCGCTCACGCCAAGTCCATCACCCGGAACGCCAGTTGAGTATCCCAATCCACCGTTCCCTACTAATGTGGGGGCCACGGTGACAATCAAAGTGTCAACGATAGGGGATTCCCCTTGATGGCGTGGTTGGGATGCGTGATCCATGAAGGTACCGATCACGCTCGCTCCGCCCTCCACCATTACACTCCGAATGTTGTGCTCATATAGTTTTCGCAAGAGGATGGGAATGGATAGTAATCCTGGATTTCGGTTGAAGACTACCCTTGAGAAATACAAGAAATCGTACCGGACACAGACGGGATCTCGTGCACCACCGCTCCAGCGGCTTCGAGAGCAAGTCTGCGCGTATCTCTTTCTGCACATGCGAATTCAGGGTCTGAGGTACAGAAAACCCAAGGTTGACGACCCTTTCCATCTCTGTAATTTTTTAGTAGTTTACATTCCACAGACAGGCGTAGATGTGCATCCAAAACAACTGGGCGTGGTGATCGAAGATCCAGTCTGGCCGCTTCGGAAATCAAGCGGACTGGGATCGGCAAGATTCATGCAAAGAATACGCGTAGTAAGACGTCGTGCCAGCTTACCATTAAGCTGAGGGTCATCATTGAGAGCCGTGCCTACGCCAACGACGATCGCATCATGCATAGCCCTCATCCTAGAGTTAAAATGAGAAAACGATATGCCTTGGTCCGTGGATGTGCGGTACCAGTGAGTCATGAGCATGCTGTCCGGGCCACTCAGAATGAGTTGCGTGCCATTTCTCCCAGCGATTTTGCCATCCAGCGACTGAGCGAATGTAAGAGTTACTGTGGGAATTCTTTTTCCCTCGCGATCAATTTTTTCAACGTTCGGGGAGGGAAGTACAGAAAGAAGAAATTCGCGTATAGCAGGCTCCATCGTGGGCGCGGCTTCCGAGTCGATATTACATAAACATGATGTCACGCGTACACGCGACGCGTTTGTTTACTCGAGTCACGTGATGACCCATTTATTTACTCGCGATCGCGCAGCTTTCTTTATTCCTTTGTCCTGTCCACCATCAACTCATTCGTGAAGGTACCTTGTATATTCTGATTATATATCATGTCTGGACGTGGAAAAGGTGGCAAGGTCAGCGTCGTAGTTCTCAGCCGTGTTAACACAGTGGCTTACTTGATGTGGTTGTCCAGGGGCTGGGCAAAGGTGGTGCTAAGCGTCACCGTAAAATCCTTCGCGACAACATCCAGGGCATCACAAAACCAGTCAGTTATTCCATGTCACGATCTAGCAAAGTGTCTGACCGGTTCATTGCAGGCCATCCGTCGTCTAGCACGTCGCGGTGGTGTCAAGCGTATTTCTGGTCTTATCTACGAAGAGACTCGTGGTGTTTTGAAAATCTTCCTCGAGAACGTGATTCGGGATTCAGTCACATACACCGAACACGCTAAACGGTTTGTCTGAATCAATCGATTGCAATTCATCTCACTGACTGTGCATCTAGCAAAACGGTGACCGCATTGGATGTAGTCTATGCCTTGAAACGGTCGGGGCGAACGCTGTACGGCTTTGGAGCGTAAAGGTTATTGGCACGAATCATTTATATTGGCAGCAGCATTGTATTGTACTTGTATGCTATGTAACTTAGATTTGTCTCGCGAACATGGGGAACATTGAACAGATTGTAAGCGCTTAAGCTCCCACGTGCTGGCTATTATTGCTTGATCTTGCTTACATAGTTACAACGACATTTCGTCTGGCGTCCTTGTTGAAGCTAAGCATGATCTCAGATCCCAAGGTTGCCAAGGTGGACGAGAAGACAGATCCGATTCAGAACGACCAGGATCCGGATGGTGACAGTGAAGAGGAACATGTCGCGGATGAGCCTGGCGCTGAAGGTGAGCATGCCGAAACTAACCTTGTTCCGACTCCCTGGACTGTGTGCTTCAAGGCCAGAAAAAGAAGAAGAAGAAGAAAAAGCCTAAGAAGAAAAAGGTCCAGCAAACAGATCCACCTCGCGTGGGGCTCACCAAGATCTTCACAAATGGCATCTATCCAGAAGGCGAGATACAGCCATACAAAGACGAGTCGGTTATCTTTCCTGCGTCATGACCAACCTACTGAAATAAGTATATAGTAACGCATGGAGAATTACTTCGGAGGAGAAGCGATACAACGAGAAGCTGGCCATGGAAGACCCGGATATCACATATCAAAACATTCGTCGTGCCGCGGAAGTCCATCGTCAAGTTCGTCAACGTGCTCGCAAGTTTATTCGCCCAGGATTGAGCATGACCGAGATCGCAGAATATATTGAAAATGGAACACGCTCTGTTGTGGAGGAGAATGGTCTGGACGCTGGGGTTGGTTTTCCGACGGGGCTCAGCCTAAACAACTGCGCCGCTCATTACACCCCAAATGCTGGGGATACAACAAGTGTGTTGTGCACCATTGCTTATTTTCTGAACTTATCAAAGACCAGTTTTGCAACAGGGTGACGTTCTCAAAGTGGACATTGGAGTTCACGTTAGAGGTCGCATCCTTGACTCGGCGTTCACGCTCACATTTGAGCCGACTTACGATAAGTTGGTCGAAGCTGTCCAGGCTGCGACCAATACTGGTATCAAAGTAAGCAGCACTCGCTTCTCGAAACTCACACCAATTCATCTGGTTCCAGGAAGCTGGCATAGACGTCCGTCTGGGGGAACTCGCAGGCTACATACAGGAAACTATGGAGTCGTATGAAGTTGAGGTTGATGGAAAGATATTGCCCGGTATGTGCACACTTCGTATTTGCTCGCTTTGGCCGACTGATCCTGGTGCATAGTCAAACCCATTGAAAATCTTAGCGGGCATTCCATCAACCAATATCAAATACATGGTGGAAAATCAGTGTTGCTCGTGAAGAACGAGGATCAAACCAAGATGGAGGAGGGTGATTACTTTGCAATTGAGACATTTGGCTCAACGGGTCGAGGTTGTGTCGTGGAATACGTCAGCGCTGCATTCCTGTGAGTCTGATCGAGCTGACGGGGATTTCTCAGGGCGACTGCTCGCACTATGCAAAGATCGTGAATGCGCCTCGAGTACCACTCCGGTAAGGCAATCGTGGACTGACTGCGCACTGCTCATCCATCGTATCAAGTTTGACGACAGCGAAATCGTTGCTTAAGTCCATCACGAGCAACTTTGGCACGCTTCCGTTCTGTCGCAGGTATCTTGACCGTGCGGGTGAGAGTAAATACCTGCTAGCGGTTAGTGCGCTCAAAACTGTACTGGAGGATACACTGATCGGACTATGTTTCGCAGCTGAACCATCTAGTGGGACAAGGGATAGTACAAGATTATCCGCCACTGTGTGATGTCAAGGAAGCGATGACCGCACAATTCGTAAGTAGAGTAGTGCGATCGCGTGCGTGAATGGGCTGACGTGCAAACAGGAGCATACGATCTTGCTGCGGCCGACGGTGAAAGAGGTGGTCAGCCGAGGAGATGATTACTAGTACAAGTTTGTCTGCCAAGAGCTGACGTGAAATGAATGACCTTACAAAAAACAAAACAAAACAACAAAGTCAGATCCAGAAAAGGCAAAGTCTCCGTCAAATCCCCGCCCCCTGAGTTTCTCTCTGCCCGCTGAAAATTCTCCAGCATGCTCCGAGATTCTCCCCAGCTTTTCTACGACAACATCATAACTTCCCAGCGCAAATCAGTCACTAACCTCCTCCGGGATTTCGACAGCCCCGGTGTCTTCCCTCCCTCTGCTCGAATAGACAGAACTCTCAAATTACAGAAGCAAGACTCCTTCAAGCTTTGGGACGCATGGAGGTATCCCATCTTCGCCGTAAACAGAGGTACCATATATTCCCTTGGCATTGACAATTTCTGAGTGCCGCGCAGCATCGTCCCTCGCTCGCGACATTCTCGTGCACCATCTCTGGGGTCCACGCAGAAGAACGTGGGGAATTGAGATGACAGTGCTCAACAGCATGATGAGAGATGTCTCTAGGCACTCGTCATTGGCCGACATCGTGAGCTTGCATCGTATATGCAGCTAATTGTGCGATTGAAAAACCATTGAGACGATGGTTCGGATGGTGATGGGACTTACAGGCCTGGTCCCTCTCCCTGCAGATGCCTTGGTTACCCCTGTCACATTCCGTGTCCGCAAACGGAATCTCCGTGGAATATTAGCAGGTTTGGATGCAATGGAAACCGGAACTCGGGAACTTTCGGGCGAATGGGTGGTTGGGAAGAAGTTGTGGCAGACCTTGCAGTCAGACTACAGATCATCCCACCACTCAGCTCACGAAACAACTGTGCTAGAGGATGCATCTCCTCGAAAGAAACATTCGAGAGTTATCCTTTACGTGCATGGAGGTGAGCTGATTCTTGCCACTGAGAAACAAGGGCTGATCTGCATATCTCCAGGCGCTTACTACGCCTCGAGTGCTGCTGCACAGAGGATGATAACCATACAGATGTCAAAATACACTGAGACGCGTGTTTTTGGTTCGTGATCTCACATACACGAACAGACTTCATTTTTCATCTTCTCTACCAGCGATCGATTACCGCCTTGCACCAGAGACCTGTTTTCCGGGTCCTCTGCACGACGTGCTCAGCGCGTATCTACGCCTCACGGAGGATCTTCATGTTCCTCCAGAAAATGTCGTGTTGGCAGGTGATAGCGCAGGAGGTGGCCTTTGTCTGGCATTGTTGCTCTATCTACGAGACAACGATTATCCTCTGCCTGGAGGCGCGATCTTGTTTTCGCCTTGGGTGGGTAAGTAACCAACTGCTCTGACACTCTCTGCGCCAATTAACCGTGTCATAGATCTTACCCTTAGTTGCCCCTCCTGGGACACTAATGCCGAGGATGATATAGTCCCAATTCCTGGACCTACGGCACACTTGCATCCCGTTGTAATGTATCTCGGCGATAGGCTCGAGGAGTACTTGACCCACCCATATGCCAGCCCAATATTCGGTAAATTTGATGGCCTCCCTCCATTACTCATTCAATGCGGAGAGGCAGAAGTTCTGCGCGACGAAATCATGCTTGTTTCCCACAAGGCAACTCTCGCTGGTGTTCATGTTCAACACGAGACGTACGAGGATGCAGTATGTACCATTTACAGCCCTTGCTCATGGATTCTTACATGGTCCACAGGTCCACGTCTTCCAGGCCTTTCCGTTTCTTGGCGCGACTAACGAAGCCTTTGTCTCGTGTCGCGAGTTTGTTCGTCGCCGTCTCCCAGAGCTGCAAGCCTCCACGCCAAAGATTCTTGATAACATCTGTGAAGCACGCCTCGACGACGATATAGATAACGACAATGTACGCGTGGTCCGTGGAGACGGTGTTGAGACCTCTTCGGGCAGATACGATATGGAGGTGCAGATGAAACATGACGACCCTCGTAATGATGAAAATCTCCCAAGCTGGGGACCAACCGCAGTGCCCTCGGATACTAGCTCGGACGCAGATGCAGATTCGGAGGTCGCCCATTCTGTGGCCGCGTCTATGCAGTCGCATTCGGGTCTTCGGCGGATCAAGTCGGCGCTCTGCCTCCTGGCTGCGGACCCGCCTTCGGCTATGTCTGAGGGCGCATGCAATAGCGATCACCAATCGACATCCGAATACTCGATGATACGACATTCGTCGCCGAGAATACGCAAAGCAAGGAGTCACACAAGCATTGCCTCTTTCGTGGAGCAATGGACATTGTCTTCCAAAAGTTGCGGCATAAGACAAGCTTCACAAGTGGCAAGGTAGCGTCGTTAAATAACACAGTCCGTGATCGTTATATCTCGAACCCATAAGGATACAATGACATCTCGTGTACATAACTTTGGTATCTGATCCGTTTACCATCGCTCGATCCCAGTCTCGCTAATGATCCCTGACAGCACAACCTTGTGAATTTCTAATTCTTCGACGACATTCTGCAGTGCCCTACGCTCCCAGTGTCCGAAGATGAATCCTTCATACAACATCGTCGTGGTCAACCATGCGATGAAGATGGTGAACAATACGAAGATGGGGTTGGCCCATGGCAGAGGGACCCAAGCAGATCCAACGATGAGGCCCAACAACAGCAGTATACCGAGCGCAAAAGTGGCGAGCTCGTGGCGGGAACGATACTGGGAGTTGCGATATGAAGTCTGGAGGGCACCGAGAATCTCGGAAACCGTCCCCAAGGACATTTCGGACGGGGTATCAGCCCAAGGAGATTCGGTTCCCTTGATGTCCGTGTCTCTGTCTTCGAGTGTAGTGTCTTTCTGAGTATGGCGCGAAGTGATGACGAGCGTTGCCTCCACTCCAAAATGGTCGGAGTACGAGCACATGTTCCCTGGTATGGGGTCCGTGAAGATAACCTTGGAATCCCTGCACATCAGTCTATATGCATCGGGGTTGTCGAGGATGCGGCTGGGCTGACGAAAAAGAATATAGTCGAGGCGCTTGCCCACCACTGCGCTCTTGGGAGGCCCGGAGTCGCGGTACGAATTTAAAGGGGAGTCGGCAGTGACGCCGTATTTTTCTATGCTCTCACGAGGAGAGATGATCCCCGTCGGTGGAGGAACGGCTGGATGTGAAATTGCCCACGAGTCGATTAAACCAGTATGGCTGCGGACGATATTCATGGCAACGCTGCCGGGAATACTATTGAAATCTCCGGTCTAGAAATAACTAAGGAAAGCACCAATCGGACGAAGGGGAGTCTTACAGCAATAACGTATCGCCCAAGTTCCGCAGCTTGCCTAACGACCTTTGCAAATTCCCATGCGTTGACAAGTCGGTGGGATCGGTTATACTCCGGGCCATCTTCGCCACCTTTGGCGTAGAACTGACGGGAAAATGGTGACCCCTCTGACATGGAGACGGAGAGTGCGGGCTCACGTGTGTATCAAATATTTGCACCTCTCCGAGGGTGGGATGGAGGATGGTGACACTCGCAGCAGCCTTGCCAACATACCAGTCTCCACCAGTGACGTCCATCGGTTCGCCATTGAGAGAGTAGGGCGTGATGGAAGTGGCGATGATCGGCCATTTCGTGAAGATAGCCAAACCAGCTCCCAATGCACCGCTTCAACGGATATCATTGTCTCAGCTTTCTGGAGACCAAAGCGGGACAAACGGCCCGACACTAATACGTACCTATAGAAAAGTTTGGCGTAAGGAAGTCTGTGGGCGACTTTGTCGCGGATTTGTTCGTAGTCTGCGGTTACCCATATTTCCTGGAGGGCAATGATATCGTGGTCGGACCTCGAGAAAGCGTCAGCGATTGCAGCTATGCGCTCGCGTCGGTCTTTGGAGACAAACTTCAAGCCCCTGTAACAAAACAATGTGAATTCGAGCAGGAAGAAGAGGGGGAAACGACATACCAGCAATTGAGACTGGCAACGCGAATTTCTTGCATGGTGACCGTGACCGAGAGGAGCCTTTGCGCCGCCACGCCGTGCTAGCGTGTTTATTAGAGGGTTACACGTGACTCGCACTTTGGAATAAGTCGACGATGTCTACGGCGGTGTTCACCCGGGACGAGTACGTTCAAGTCGACGCCAGACCGTCCACGCCGACGCTCACATCGCGATCGACAGCATAGACATATCGACCAGGGCCGCAGATCAGTTCACGCGTCTGTACTACTCCACCTACGACTCCCCCACCCGTGCAGACGACTTGCCAAAGTTCTATCGTGCTACGTCGACGCTGACATGGAACGGCAACCCATGTCAAGGCGTGGATGGTGTCAAGAAACTGATCCAGAACATGCCTAGCACGAAGCACGAAGTTCAGTCCCATGATTGCCATCCCATTCCAGGTTAGTCCATAACCCGTCTCGCTCTCCGTCATCTCACTGCCCCCACAAGGCTCGCGGCCCCCTTCGTTGCTCGTGACCGTGGCAGGAAATGTCACCCACGGGAAGAATCCAGAACATCCTGTCACTACAGGTCGATCCGTAGAAGGCCAGCCAAGGGTGTTCTTCCAGACGTTCATGCTTGTCCCAGACCCAGCCGCGCCTGTTGCCGGTGTGGGGGAAGTCGCAAAGTACTACGTCGACACTGATTCGATGAGATTCGTAGGATGATCTCGATGGAAGTACAATTGTACCAGCAATCAAAGTTTACATCTTTGAGAGCACGTCAAGTAAAAGAAAACAACACGAATGTCTGAGGCAATGATATGCAAGTATAGTCTATTAGTACATAACCAACACTGCAGGAAAATGCAGAGAGAAATCAACCGAATGTTTGACTCTGTCGATATAATCAGTGTACATTCCATACGGAAAGGACGAGAAACTCACTGAGCGAGCACTTCGTTTGACTTTCGATAACCGCCATTCGTCTGCCTTTTCGTATTTGTTGAACAATGGTTCGATCTTCTCTTGCTTCTTGCGCTTACTGATTTTGTTGGCATCGGCGACCTTGAAGAACTGAGGTGCAACTTCGACAAGCCACTTGGGCTCAACGGTGGTTACATTGTGGCAATATTCGCGAGTCGTGAGCACTAGTTCGTTGTAGATCAACCACTCTGGGTTGCGATTGAAAAGCGCCGAGGATGGATGAATATAAACCGGTGTGCCCTCAACAAGAGTTTTGTATCCCTCTTGCGGATCTTTTTTTGCAGCATTCCTGAAGAAGCCAGAGCAGATGGCCTTGCGAACGAGGTTGAAGTCCCTCCCGGAGGATAGAATATCGTGTTTGTACCTTCATCATTGTCAGTTCCAGAGCGCAGTTAGATCTGAGCGGCGGTCTCACCTGTCCATGATTCCGACAAGTTGTTTGCGAATATCCTGCGCTCGTCTCATGCTCCTTGCTTGTATAAAGTTCTCATAGCACCACGGGTTGGAGAAATTCGCTCCTTTCCATCCGTTGTATACTGTGAGCAGCGTCAGATGATCACCCTCCGGCTGATGGAATTTGGCCTTCTTCGAATCTGCCTGAGCTTGTTTCTCCTTTGGTCTGTAAAAGACCGTTTGAACAGACAACATGGCCACGATGGAAAGAATCTCCTCCGAACACCCGAGTTCTACAGAAGCGATGACCATTTTCGCCAGTGGCGGATCCATTGGGAAGTCTGCCATCTTGCG
>JBBPOT010000307.1:0-10985 GCA_038091595.1 Leccinum subatratum | reverse complement strand
CGTTGTACGAACAACCTGGCATCTGGGGATGTGAATCGGGGTTGGTTGATAGCCTAGGCATGACACGTCATGGAGATGGAGACGGATGACGCACCGAACGTCGTCACGGATGGACCTTGTGCGAACGCGGGGTCGCACGGATACTCTGCGTCTGGCAGCGTTGATAGCGGCGTGACACGTCCTGAAGATGGAGACGACGACGCGCCGAACATCATCGTGGATGGACGTTGTGCGAACTCGCAAGCGTACGGACAGCCTGGCATCTGGCATCTGGGGATGGTTCGGGGTTGGTTGAAAGAGGCGTGACACGTCATGAAGATGGAGACGGATGACGCACCGAACGTCGTCGTCAATGGACGTTGTGGGAACCCGGGACTGCACGGACAGTCTGTATCTGGGATTTAGCATGGCGGATGATGCAGTATCGTACGGTGATCCAAGTACATTGACGTTAAAAAAAAAACGAATCGGGACCAGCGCCTTTCCGCGCTAATGAGTGAGTTCCACCTGTGGAAAATTTGTGGAAGCCACTAGAGAACAGTGATAGAAATAAAATAAAATAAAACAAACACACGGACCAGTCATCGACGTAAGCAGGTGGATGCGTGGCAGATCATCATCATGTTATCCCGGACATCGTTGAGACGACCCCAGGTCTTGGGACATCCTTAGCACGCAGTCACTCACCCATTTAGCCTTTGCTGGCCTTTACCCTTACCCTAGATGCGATGGGTTGTCATTGTGTCCACGAATATCGACCCAAGACTCACCCATTAAGTACCGAAGCAGCCTAGGAGATGGCGCGAACATTGGACATCCGTCCTCGACGACTGTTCACTAGGGCTTGAGAGCACTGCGTAGGTTGCCCTTCTTGCCGACCCCGCAGGCCAATCGACAAGCAAAGGAGTCTTATATCCCTTGATATAGTAGTAGATATTGTGCTTGATGTACTATGTATTAAATTTGCTTGTCCAGGACCTTGGTGCATGAGAGCCGATCACGGCACTTGCCAGTGAACTTGAAATGTGGCCTCCATAACTTGTTGTGGAGACGGTAGGTGAGCGATACGGGGATCAGCAAGGTTAGATTCAACTAATATCCAATCCTTATAACAAGTCATGCCTAGTCCACATTAACACCATAGTCCTCTTCATTGCTGGTGTTCCCATCCGAATCAATGCCAACACCACCACTACCCGAACTGACGAGGATGGAATGACATTTGATCCAGAAACGAAAATATCAGATAGAGAAAAAAAACTTACATTCCAGTGCGCGCAATCTCGCAACACATTGCTTCAAGCTTCCGACGATGAACATTATTTACCTCAAGCTGTGCAATCAAGTCATTATACTTGCGCCACTTGGAACGGTAACCTTCACCGCTGAAGTACGGGAACTTCGCCTTGCCATTTAACCTGTAACCGTCAAGAATGCATCGAACCTATCAATGGAATGGAGTGAAGCTGTACAAAGAATTGTGAGCGTAGGACTCACAGCAGTAACGGCGAACGTGAGGGTGTTGTTTGGGATACGGGTGCCGAATTCAGCGGGACGAAGATTGCCGATGCGGTTATCGCGACTGAAAAAGAACACGTGGATAAGTTCGCGGATTGTTGCATGTCCAAAATTGTTGGTACGTCCCTGAAAAACATGCGTCAAAAGTGAATTCATGGACGGTTTGCGGCAAATAGAAAAGTACTTCATCGTCCTTTCCACCATGAGCAAAAGCGGACTTTTTGATCAAAGCGTCAGCCGCGCGCTTCACGTGTTGACGAGTCTCGGCCTTCGAAAGACGACTCCCCAAAGGTGGAAAAAGATCGTAACGAGACCGAACTAAGCTAGCTGCCGCCTTCTTGAACTCGCCGCGCCACGAGGCAAGGTCGTCAAACAGCTGAAACGAGAGGTCAGAAACATGCGAGTAATCGACGCCGGGATACAAACTAGTTTGCACATGCATCTGCGGTACTTGGGGTAGTACCGCTTCTCTGCAGTCCGCGCTTCACGCCGCCACTTGCGTATTGTCATGTCAATGGTTTCCGAAATGAAACCATCCATCGCAGGTTTGCTGTGCGGCCAGGGTTCGCGAACAGCAACGTACGTACGTGTCTCGACTTTGCATTCCTCAAGGAAGTCTTTCCACTTGGCGGGATAGAACCCCAACTGAGTCGGGTCCCTACAGCGATCTTGCTTCGGGGCCCGTGAATGTCGTTTACATCGAGAGGGCTGATCGCCGTCACTCTCATCATCATCGGCATCAGGGAAACCTTCCCCTGGATAATCTCTGGAAATACCTCAAAATTCCATATAATTGCAACATTTTGCAGCATTTTGGGTGGTTTTTCACTATTTCATGAATTACCTTGAAATTCCTAGCCCCCTCTGAAAATATCTATGAATTCCATATATTTTCAGTAATTAGTGTGCTAATCTATGCCAAAAGGTCATGACATTTACAGTATATATGTGAAGGTTTTCAAGCTAATTGGATATTATCTTCAAATTATAGTATACAATCCACGACAATATGTCAGATAAATTTCACATTCATTCACTGAAATTTCAATACAATTTATTTCTATATACCCACACTGTACTACTCTATACATGTACTACTTACTATACACCCGTCCTCTCGACCCATCCCGTTCCCCGTCGTCATCCCGTGCCATCCACCCCCGTTCAGTGCCCTTCCCATTGTGGTTGTTCCATTCCCGTTGTCGGTACTGTTGTGGCATTGGCACGGTGCATCATCGTCATTGGTGTCGTTGCTGTTGCAACCACGCCGTGTCATCGACGTTATCACGCCGTGTTGCGTCGTGTCGTCGACTCGCTGGGTTGTTTCGTGAGTGAGGGTGTGAGGTAGGGTGAGGGTGAGGACGACGACGACGACGACATGGAACGACGACTTACCGTGTTTGTCGTTTGTTGTCGTGGTCTTGTTGTTGACGCGGGGTCGCGAAACGACACTGGGAGGGAGGTAGGGTGAGGGTGAGGACGACGACGACGACGACGAGGGCTTACCGTGTCTGTCGTCGTGGTCTTGTTGATGCGGTGTTGCGAACGACGCTGTGGGAGGGAGGGAGGGTGAGGGTGACGACGACGACGACGACGCGGCTTACTGTGTTCGTTGTCGTCCTCATTTGCTGTTGCACGGCTTACCGTGTGCACACCGTGTCGGACACTGTGGGAGGGTGAGGGTGACGACGAGGGCTTGTGGAGTGTGCTTACCCGACGTGTCGCGAACGACGCTGTGGGAGGGAGGGAGGGTAAGGGTGACGACGACGACGACGACGACGCGGCTTACCGTGTGCACACCGTGTCGGACACTGTGGGAGGGTGAGGGTGACGACGAGGGCTTGTGGAGTGTGCTTACCCGACGTGTCGACACTGATCATCCGCGCGGTGTGTTGTGTGAGAGAGAGAGAGACGAGGAAGTAAAAGAGGAAGAAGTAAGTACATAATCAAAGTAAGTACATAATCAACTCACGTGATGCTGTCGCTCGAAAATCACTAAGTCCAGGGTAAGTACTTACATAGCAATTATGAGTTATTAGTAAGTAAGTATGTAACCAACCAACCCGTCTCACTCACACTCACCGAGTCGACCTCGTCCTCGTCGTCACCACAACCTCGTCTCCCCCCCTCGCTTTCACAACGAGTGAGCGTCGCCCTCACATCCCTCCGCGACACGACATCTCCCTCACCTTCCCTCCTTCCCACAGTGACCAGCGCAACGAAACGCATCGACCGACGCTACACGTCGGCGTTGCCGATGAAGGCATGTCGACACGCCCAATGGTGAGCCCACCACGTCTTCCTCACCCTTGGCACCCTCCCTCCCTCCCACAGCGTCGTTCGCGACACCGCGTCAACAAGACGACGACGACGACACGGTGGCAACAGCAACGACAACGAAGACGACGACGACAAACACGGTAAGCGTTCGTCGTTCCACGTCGTCGTCGGACCCCGCGTCAACAAGAAGACGACGACACGAACAGAACAACACGAGCCCCGCGTCGCCGTCGTCGCCGTCGTCACTCTCACCCACAGCGTGAGTGTCGTTCGCGACACCGCATCAACAAGACGACGACGACACGAACAACGGACTCGGCGCGGTGAGCTTGTCGTCATCCGAGTCCCCTCCTCCTCACCTTCCCTCCCTCCCACAGCGCCCCGTGTCAACAACACGACGACGACGACGACACGGCGTCGTTGCAACAGCAACGACGACAATGACGACGACGACGACGTGTCACCGACCGTGACGAGACGACAGCAACGACGCAACGACGCGTGTTGGTGTTGCGTCGACGCCAACTCGTTGACTTTGATCATGGTGAGGTGGTGGTGAGGGCGGCGCATCACAACGAGGATGCGCGAAACGATGGCGAGGATGGCACGGTGCCCGGCGCAGTGTATAATTATAATTATATAGATATATATATTGTGTATATTCTACTTAGGTTACAAAGTGCATACACACTTTTTTAATCATTCGTGTGAGTTTGATATGACCCGGAGAAAGAAAATGGCTGTGTCACACAGTCACAGTATTAAGTAGTAGACTGTAGTGCAGAAAACATGCCATTACATCCAATTATCAGCAATTACCTGGAATACTTGGAAATACAACTAATTGAAACTAATTACAATGGATTATTTGACCTGTCTGCCATAGGTTGATATAAAAACATGAAATTATCAGATAAAATGTAGAAATATGGGAAATACATGGAATTATCAAGTATTTCAAGCAATTATCCAGGGTAGGGTTTCCCTGATGAACCCCTCGCGCACCGCCGCAAAGTGTAATATAGAACCCTTGTATCCCTTGAGAATCCGGTGCAGGTACTCGAAGGCCTCCTTGACAAGCCCTCGTGCAGCGAGCATCTCCGCGTACTCGAAATCCCCGTCGTAGAACGCCGAGTGTATACGTCTTGAGAGCGTCATCCGCGCTCTCATCGGGTGCTAAAAGTTCCCCGTCGACGTACTGGGCGGCCTCACGGAAGACAGTCACCTTCTCGACAAATGTCTGATCCGATCAGTTTTGAATTTGGACTCACGCCGAGGTAGATGTCATCCTTGTTCATGAAGTCTGGCTGCCATATTTCGAGCTGGGATTCGTTGGAAAACGACCGGTCGACGTGCCAGCGACGGTGCCGGTAGCGATGAAAGGAAGAGGAACCAATAGGCGAGCCAATTATTGGAGGGGCTGCCAGAAGAGGGAGTAAGCAAGTTTTGTGTGGGTGCGGGGGGAAGGACAGGGAGAGAAGGACAGGAGGGAGCGCGGTTTGTGGAGGTCGTTACGGATTGGGGCAGAGGGCGGGTGGACTGAGCGGGGCGTGCGGGCTCAACCGAGTTGTGGGTCGCGGGAGGCCGGGGAGATCAGCCCGATCTCAGCCCCATCCGACGCAACGGCGTGGGTCATCGCTTCGAGGCTGGGAGAGAGAGGGTCACGATGAATTGGGAGAGGTGACGAGGAAAAAAAAAAAAAAACTATTGATCGCTCGACCGCGTCGTCGTAGAGCTTGGCCTCGTGTCTGACATGAACCGTCGCGACACGGGCGTCGAGGACGAATACGCACGGGTGAACGCCTAAAGTAGTCCAATCAATGTCATCCACAGCAAGACATGGTCAACTCACACACCCATCACGAACCGATACTCGATCCCGCCCCACCTCTCCTTCTTATCTCGCTCGTTGATCGCCGAGTCCGCGAGTTCCCTCCACGCATGTGCCTCGGTGTACACCCCGCGCACGAAATCCCACACGGTGTCGGACTTGCCAGCGGAGTACTTGGTCTTGTAGGCGAAGAAGGTAGTGAGGAGACAGTGGGCGTGGCTTGGACGAGTTGGGGCGCAAGATGAGGGGGGCTAGTCCGTTGCTGTCGAGTCGCTTTGGAACTTGGAAGACGAGAGCCGGACGAGGAATGATTGCTGCCATGCGAACTGTCGCGAGAGTGGAAGCCGAGCGAAGTGGGAAGGTCGCGCAAACGACGAGGGCATGAACGAAAACTCAAGTCCTCCGATTTTCTCCGTGTGTTTTTCGGGTGAGGCGGAGGAGTAGCGGTACATGGGAACACTGCCGATGATGACATACCGTCCTCGGAGGATGTTCCCAAGCTCTGCAAGCGGGGACTCGGGCCTGCTGGCGCAAACGTTGAATCGTCGGACAACCTCCGAGTTCTTGAAATCCTGCGACCAATTGGCAAGGTACTTGTTGGTTCGCCGTAAGTGCTTGTTGGTTCCTTTCTCTTTAGACGAACGGGATGCGCGTTCGAGATATCTGAGGTCCAATTTGACCTTTTTCAGCGCATGGTCGTGATGGACGATCCGAGAGACGCTCGAAAAGAGGCGTCTGAGGACTCACCCTACTCACAGCGGTGCTTGACTCGTCTCCGTAAACGCGAGATGGTTCTCCTTCCGTTGCGACCAATGTCGGCTGATTAACGCTTACGTCGCTTAGACGAGCGAGAAGGCTGGAAGTAGATTCCCGTTCCTTGTTCAGCTTCCTCTCCTTCTCCACACACCTCGCGAGCGACAGCTTCTTCTTCAAAATCTCGAGTGTCCGCTCCGTCATTGCGAGCTTCTGTCGTCGTTTGCGGTCACGGTACCACGGCAGCATTGAGGGATTCAGATTCAGCTTTCCTTGCGATGGGCTGACCACAATCCCTGCATGGATTGGTTGAGCGTGTTGCGGCCCTTCCATCACAAAACTGGCAGCGCCGACATATGCAGGAACAAGTGGACTCAACGACTCGGACTCGGAAGGTCCACCGTGCGTCAGATAGATATCCAAGTCCCGCAGCTAATCCACGTTCGGGAGGAAAGCTAACTATAGCTATACCACCAACAAATTCAGCACACCATATTCATCACAAGAAGAACGAGGCTACGCACAAGTTTACGGGCTATCCAAGTTCTTCTGCCCCCCGCTTCTTTCGTGCTGAACTCGTTCGAGTCGAAGTCAACATTGACCATCTCCGCGACGGCCCGCTTGTGAATAAGTTGTTCGTCCGGCTTTCTGTATACGAACAAAGCGCTTTGTTCCGCTTCGGGAGTGTAGAGAGCAGGGGAAGCGCATGCGCTGTTTCGCCACTGGCGAACTGGACAGTGATTGATGACTCGGAGGGTCAGTCAGCCGCCAGCATCGACATCAAACGCGGGATACATACGTGTTGAAGAACGTTCGCCTGGTCAGGGTGCGCTGTCGGGTGGAGACAGTCGTCGCCGATGGAGTTTGGGTGAACCTCGCCGAAGAACGGGAGGGAGCCGTACAGGTAAATATAAATATACCAGGCTGTCGAGCCGACAAAGAAGAGTGAGACGGAAACGAGCGACGCGCGCAAGTCAGGAATGACTAGAGCGACTCGTAACAAAGGAGACGAGACGAGTACTCCGACCCAGAGTGTGTTCGCGAGGGAGTTTGCGTGAACCTCGCCGAGGATCTGGAAGATCGGGTTCAGGTCTTTCTTGTTCGAGAACTCCTGTTGATCCCAAGGGTTGAGAGGAACTTGTGGCAGTCACGTCAGAATTTCCGGCAGACTCTCATTCAACCCAGTGTCGATGAGGTTCTTCCTGCCGTCCAGCTGATATGTATAAATTCGACTACATCATCACGAGCTGATCGACTGGAATGGCTTACTTCGGATCGCGCGGCCCCGCTCAACTCGAGTACCTGTGCTTCTCTGTTCTTCCATCGATGCCCAACGCATCCGAGTCCATCATGTTTGCTTCCTCGTCCGTCAAATTCTGCGTGAGCGATGTCGAGAGTTCTTGCTGATATCACTGAGCCTGAGCGTTGAACCGTACTACAATTCAGCTGTGTCTCCAGATTACCCGTGACCAAACTCCGTTTCGAGCGACAGTACCCGGGCATACAGTCGCTCGCGCTCCTGAACGGATTTTGGAGGTTTCGGTTTGAGGTAGTTAAGAGGCATGAATGTGACACGACCCGTTTTTTTTTCTTTTAATATGACGTCAAGAGCCTTGGAGGCAGTTTCGTCTGTATCAACGATGTGGAAAAGGCTAACAAAGGCATCTCAGCTAGATATGTACACACAAATTTATCCTTTACCCGTTGCAAGCAGTGAGTTCAATTGCAGTACTGAACATTGGGTCTGGAATCTCAAAGAGACAGTATAGTATAGACACCTTCAGACAGTGTCTCTGACGTAGCCCTGAGCCTGTATCCTACCAAGCCATTAATCAAAGACCGTTCATGGAGTGCATACGATCTTCCTTACCTCCTTACTTGCCCATCATGGAAGCGAGGTTGCGCTCAGCAGATTCGTCTCCCGGGAAGCCGACTTAGAACGCTCTCTCCAGAGTTATTTCCGACGCTCGCTAAGATCGCCCGGTTGATCCTTGAGCTCCACGAGCTGCTCTCGTAAGTCTGATCTTCTAGGCTACCCTGTATGCCTCTGGACGATGTTCTCCAGCGACGATTTCGTGGACACGAAGTCTTGCCATGTCGTGTGCAGCAGGCCGAGTATTCTGATACGCGTTCAGCGAAGCGATCTCTTGTCTAAGGTAATTGTCTCGCTCCACTACCGTCCGGAACCGTTTGACACGCCCTTGCTTTGCGAGTAGGGCATTCAAGTGCGTATGTTTCTCCCATTTTATGCTTCTCTACGGATTCACTCGCGCGTGCATCGTTCCATCGAGGAATCAATTGCGATAGTCCCCTTTCCTTTAATTGAATCTGTTTCTCCAGAGATGCCAATTCAGTTTCAAACTCGGCACGTCGTCCGTCATCGCGTTCACCTGCAGACTGCAGGTCGACGATAGTACACTCCAACTCCGCGCGAGAGCGGATGAGGTCAGATGTTTCAGATTGAGCGTCCTAGCAGTCGACAGATTGTGCTTGGTTCGTGACATTCATTTCTTGCTCGAAGCGCTGTAAAGCAACGAGAGATCATAAGCGAAGTGGAACGAGTCGCGCCAACCTGAATATCACCTTTGCGTGTATCAAACTATTCATGACGCAAGTTTGCGCCGTGGACTTCTCCCCGTCGTTCTTCTTCGATCTCTTACAAGGCCTCTCCGACTTCTTCCAGTTCATGTTGATACAAAGGGTATTCGAGACAACGTCTCTCCTTATCCTTCTCCTGGAATTCTCGCAGCTCTTCTTTCTCTTCCGAGTCTTTGAGCCCCGTCAGACGCGACTTGATGTAATTCATCGATCTCGGTACGTTTCGCGTCCTTGTTTCCTACAACTTCCTAGAGGAGTGCAAGCCGCTCGTAATCTTTGGTGTTGGTTAACGCGGTTATCTAAGACACCAAGTATCAGCATGCGCTGTCGTAACGGGGAAGGGGACAAATTACTCGGCCTGGTGGCACGATGTAGTATGCATTCGATTTGTTGAACCTAGCGCTTTCAAGGTTGCGTCACGTCCGCTTTGTTGGCGCTTTTCTTATCGACACTTCATTCGTCCTTCTTTAGACCGATCGTTCATCAAAGGATGACTTCCTCACGGCTTATAGGAAACCTGGTTGTGGGTGTTGTCAAAGATGATCTCGACTGTATTCTGTGTGAGAAAAAGGGAGGGAGGAGAGATGAAAAAGTACCATATGATGCAGATAGGGTGGTCGTCACAGAAACAACTTCGTGTAGAAGCGTTTGACGTTCTTCGCGGGACATTGATCGGAGAGGACGATCCGAATGGCTAAATGGTACAACTTGAGTATCCCGCGCCAGGCAGGAATATTGGGGGAAACGTACCTGCAAAGAAATCGCTCTTCACCCGAACCATTGCGCCTGACGAACACGTTATGACTTGGAAAAAAGGGTTCAAATTGGGTCTGATCATGGCCTAGTGAGCAATATTTTGATTCGGAGAAGTTCTGGGGTACCTAGTCGGCGCGGTGGACTTGCGGACGACTTGGACAAGTCAAGTTGTTTCCACCAATCGTTGTTACAAGTCACGTGATAGTGTCACGCGGATTCAAGCAAGTAGGGGATCATCGGGTCCGAGTCTGAGGACACCTCTAATAGCCCTCAAGGCCTCATGGCGACCCCGCAAAATTTGTGCCAAGTTTTCCTCTTCGCGACCGACACACTCGACCCTGTCCACCGCTGCCGTGACCAACGAACTCAACACGCGCCTCAACGCGACCACCCCCGGGCCCGCCTCCCTCACCGCAGCTGGCAATCATCTGCCCCACTACACCTCTCACACTTCTCTCTCACCAGTGTCTTTCCGCGTTCTTCCTTACCCACCAACTCCATCTCCGAGTCCATCCCATTTCGCCACTGGCACTCGCTTCACCAAGGTCCGTAGAATTTCGACGCATTCCGAGGGAGTGAGGAGGTCGACGACAGCAGCTTGTTTAGGCGTCCCGGACGGACTCGGACTGGCAGGGCAGGGTTGATCATGTCCGGTCAGTTTGTCGCACCAATAACGTGGACTGATTTACGCGCGTCGAGGCCACCAAGTCTCATCTTAAGCTAAGAATTGCCCATCGGCGACGAATTAACCCACCTTATTCAACAACTCAATGAACTTCGAGATCAACGTCTCCCCTCCCCTCGTCAACACCGCATGTCTGTGGGCCTCGGACGAGCACCAGCTCGCAGCCTTGCTTGATTGTCCTTAGCCCAACGCCAGCTGCTCCAACATTCCCACCCGCCCCACCGTCGTACGACCCCGATCTCACAGCAACCCTCGGCCTGCTCCCTCGACGTGCTCTCTGAGCGCTTCTGGGCAGATAGGATCCTTGCGATCGGGATCGAGCTTACTCCCTACGTCGTCGCGAACCAGATCGCAGGCGTCGTGCGGAACTTCGAGACCTACTCGCGCGTCGTCCCTGCGTTGGGGATGTCGGTGAACGCGTTTCCGTTCTTGACGTACCAACACGCTCAGAAACTGTGGGGGGTCACGCCGGGGAAGCAATACACGCCCTCGCGCTCGGGAACGTACATATGCTCTTGAAGCCGTTGGCAGAGTCAGAGGCACCCGCGCTGCGGAAGATCGTAC
>JBBPOT010000306.1:0-11008 GCA_038091595.1 Leccinum subatratum | reverse complement strand
ATAACCATCGCCCGTCGACTGCAGTCGCGTGATGAGCTGTCGTACGAGGTCCATTCGCTGGGGCTCACGAGCACGTTGACCAATGATTCATAGCAGACGGCGTGCGGAAGAGGCGTAGAACCATGCCTCGAAGACGGATGCGAGGCGATGGATTCGTTGATCAGCGCGGCCCCGTGTGTCTTGGAGGCGGAGTTCGGCTCGACGCGTAGAGGTCTCCTCCATGGCCGTCACGTCAACGGGTTCAATGGTTCCGTAAGGATCAATGAGCTGGGATGCAATTGGACGAAAGGAACGCCCTCGTTTGTATTGGACCGTGGGAAGTTGAAAAGCCGTCGATATAGCCAAGCTCGCCCATCTTGCTCGTCAAACATTCAAGACCCCATAGGTGGGTTGTAGTTGCATATTCATTTGTACTCGACTGCCGTGCGAGACCAAACAACTGGGGGTCTCGTCTTCCGCTCTAGCAAGGAAAAGCGACTGAAGGAAGTTGGTGATAATCCCCATAGACGGACTTCTGGACGAGCGTTTGTCCGGTCCCAACTACGAGGGTAACTGGCAAATGTTGGGAACGTATAGCTGGTCGAAAGCCGCTTATTTCGAATGATTGCTGGCGATGAGAGAAACCCGGTTCAATGTAGCGATTTTACTCCACTGGATCCTGTAATGTCCTCGACGGTTTCAAGGATATTTTCCCGAAGCCTTATCATAACTTGGAAAGTATATTTCCTCAAAAATGAATGGGGGCGGGGGCGGCTGCAGTCCTGGAAATCGTTTCAGATCCGAGTGAATTGAAACCACCGTCCGCTGCAACGCGGATCGACTCATCGAGAACCATATTCACTCACCATCATCGCATCCAGCTTCCCGATATCGACCCGTATATACTTGTGATCAGGGATGAAATCTAGTCGAGTGTTCCAAGATCATCAAGGATAAGCACGCGAGGGAAGGCACACACCTCCACAAAGCCTTGCAAGCCGGTCGCTTAGACTGGTGACAAACAGATAGGTCGTCGGGATTAATCCCGTCTGACGAGGTGTCAATATCAAAACAAGACACGAGACTGTAAGCTTAAGCTCACCTTTAAACAAGATGCTTGGGTTCTTGTTATAGCCAAAATATGAGCAGATCGTGCCGCGAAGCTCTTCGATGTCCGAGTTGATATCAACCATACCCACGTGCAGAAGCGTCGCAGAGATACTATATTGGAAGAACTCGGGAACCTCTCGACACACAAAACTTGGCTCTTACGAGAGAATGATGAGCCGTAAAGAGACATCTTGCTGTTGAAAGTGCACACCTGGACGAGATTGTCGCGATATGGCGAAGAGAAGTAAGACGTTACTCCCCAGGCCTGTCTGTTTGGCCTTGTGATAAATTCGTGTGGATCTAGACCAGTCGACACATTAGATGCGTCGCCAACGTCGGCCAGAGATATAATCTCAGTGGATTTACATGGAAGAGTGGGTGAAATGACTGTCGTTCGAATCTGTCCCGAGTGTTATGTTTTAGAAGTATCCAAGCCAAAGCTACTCACCGAAGTTATACGGATGTGAGTGAGCGCAACCTGCATGTTGACTGGCATACGTATATCATGTGCCTGTCTCATTGTCACCTCCGTGAGACCCGTATGATTTTCATGTTCCAGAGATGCTATGTTCCGTGTTACATCCGAACCCGTAGAGAAGTCTTGATACGTACGAGGATTCTCGAGAGCAGGCAGGCATGATTGAGGGACATGTTGCAGAAGCTCGGTTACTGAAGAACACGCTTTGATGCCATGTGAGAGAATGGTACCTGTAAGCGAGTTCAACGAATGTTATCACTAGTGAGCAAAGAAGGGCAGCACAAACCTGCAGATATGTTGTACATGCGCCTTGAGTAGCGTTGTCTGTTTCCGTACTCGGGATCAGTCAACATCTAAATCATGCAAGATTGAAAGATACACAAATTCGGAGTTAATGGATACTTACCTTTAAGATATGATATACCAGCAGTTCAAATTCGAAAGCCTCTACGCCTATTTCAATTACAAACACGCAAGAAGAAGACGGCAGGTACGTCCTAGAAGAATTGAAGTCAGTGACGTTCGTCATCGCACCTATCAACTTACCTCGGTAACGTCTGCCGACACAAAGATGTCTCAATATTAACGCGTGATGGGCACTCAATCTCGACACTGTACTGTGCGCCTCTTCCAATTCGTGCAACAAGGTATTTTTTGACGACTCGGTCACCTCGCTGTTCACATGTGCTTGCATAAACCACTGTGCGAGGTGTCTGTCAGGGCGGCTGCACACGAATCCAAAGTGGACATGAAAGATCAACCTTGTCGAGCGATGCATTCACTTTGAACAGTTCGGCCACTCTTACATCTCCTTCGGCCTGGTCTGTCTCCCCGGATATGCTGGTATGAGATCTGGGTCTAAGGCGCAGGGGAGGGGATCCGGAAAAGTTAGTGAGGGCAAGGGTGAGGTCATCGATGGTGGAGGTTGCATGATCGAGGCTGTTGGCCAAAGGAGAGTCTGGCCGAGTAGCTGGGCGGTGGACGAGTTAACTCGTTGAACTTGTTGAAGATTGATCGATCGATCCGTGAGAATTACCAGAAACTAATTCGATATTACATGCTGAACGTCGAACCCCCAAAGAACCCCCTTATTCCAACCCGACAATCTTGAGTACCAGCTCCGAATCCATGCAGCAATCCTTCACCACTGACTTCTGTTGGGGGCTAGAAATTGGAAGCTCGTTGTAAGTCCTTCCATGCTCAGCTCCTCCAGTCGCTTCATCAATCCGTTCCCTCATCGACAGTACTCAAAATGGACACCGATCCCCCTTGCACAGTAGGCGTATGCAAAGGATCCTGGGAAAGGCGGAAGATGTTCGACACAGCCCTGATGGAGGACGCGTTGCCCGACACGACAACCACAGCTGGGGTAGGAATGTCAAACAGCGTCAAAGTCAAACAAAAGAAAGCCTGCACATAGACAATAGATCCGGATAAGCAATGCCAACGTCGTTACACAATATCTAGTCGTGAGCATTGTCGTGGCAAAGGAAACGACGACCGTGTCGTCCATAATCGGAAGCATGTTCGACGAAATTACTGTTGTGCGATCATCGGTCTTGTGTAAGGGGTGAACTCTTCTGCAGGGCAGAGACTTGCAAAAGGCTGACGTATGAGTGGCGTGTCGTGGAGAATGGAATTGTAGCGACAATGCGTAGGATGCTCCTTCCGGAGGTTTCTTGCCGCGGCATACGGCCACGGCGAGCAGACTTCTGAGGACATTCTCCGCAGACAATCTGGAGTGACTATGACGAACATTTGCTTTCATCACATGCACCGTGCAGCTCAAGCGTTTCGGTTACCGCACACAACAGGTCTGCGGCCTCGGCGTAAATAGAAGTATGACTGAACTGAAGCAAGGCAACCGTAAACAAAAACACCTGGGAGAGGTATCGTGATCCTTGAACTAGAGACCTCCGAGTCCGTATCTGACTCCCCACTCGAATTCAGTCCCTCCATATCTTTCTCTGTGTCAGAATCGGATGGCGTATTATCTTCATGCTCGTGAGATGCGGAAGCATGCTGCAAATCAGCTTGACTGCCAGGGAGGCGTCGGCTGACTGCAGACTCATCAACGTGTCTTTGGATACTTCCTCCACTGGATTCATCAACACGGGAGCCACCTTGCAGATGCATCGAAGCATACTCGGGTAATGCCCTCGACTGTTTCAACGACGTTTTCCCGAGGACTTTTGTAGCTTCAAAACGATGTGAAATCTAATCGAGTGTTCCAAGATCGTCAAGGATAAGGACATAAGGGCAACCACACACCTCCAAGGTCTGCGAGCGTGAGCTGGGGAGAAAAGCCTGCAAGCCGGTCGCTTAGACTGGTGACGAAAGTAGATAGATCGCCAGGAATAATCCCCGCTGACGAGGTGTCAAAATCAAAACGAGACACCGAGACTGTAAGCTTGAGCTCACCTTTAGACGCGATGATCGGGTTCTTGCCATAGTCACGATATGAGCAGATCGCTTGAGGAGGTCATACGCGGCGCTGCGAAGCTCTTCGATGTCCGAGTCGACAGAAATCTCGGGAACCTCTGAACACACAAGACTTGGCTATCACGAAGTTGGGCTCTTCGCAGCCCTGATGAGCTGTGAGAGAACGGTGAGCAGTAGAGAGACGTTATGCCATTCACAGTGAACACCTCGACAATGTTGTCGCGATGTGGCGAAGAGAAGTAAAACGTTACTCCCCGTCTGCTTAGCCTTATGAGAAATTCGTGTGGATCATCAAGACCAGTCGATACATTATATGCGTCGCTAACGTCGGCCAGAGATATAGTCTCGGTTGATTTACATGAAAGAGTGGGTGAAATGACTGTCGTTCGGATCTGTCCCGAATGTTATGTTTTAGAAGTATCCAAGCCAAAGCTACTCACTGAAGTTATACGGATGTGGGTGAGCGCAACCTGCATGTTGACTGGCATACGTATATCATGCGCCTGTCTCATTGTCACCTCCGTGAGACCCGTATGATTTTTATGTTCCAGAGATGCTATGTTCCGTGTTACATTCGAACCCGTAGAGAAGTCTTGATACGTACGAGGATGCTCGAGAGCAGAAGTAGCGTTGGGTTAACCAGTTGGCGTTCAAAAAGTAACCATTTATGAACCGCTCGCGCACGTTCAGAGGTATGAGCTGGGAGCAAGTCTTGAGCAATTGGACGGGATTTTCAGATATAGATGTGAACGAAGTGCAACCCAGGATAATTTTTGTAATGTCTTTTCCCGTACTCCGAGCCTCGGGGCCAATCAACGTCTAGATTGGTTGAAAGATACACAAATTCGGAGTTGATGTGTACTACTTACCTTTGAGATATCCTCCGTCAGCAGTTCAATTTCGAGAGCCTCGAAGACGGCAGGTATGTCATAGAAGAAGCGTTAATGAAGTTCATCGTCGCAATCAACTTAGTACCTCGGCAACGTCCGCCGACACGAAAACCGTGACTCATCCGGCAACTCGGGCTCCCGGGCCGGGCCGCATAGTGCTTCGCACATTCTCATACCACAGCCCTCCGGGCACCCCTCTCGACCTCAATACATGGGTGCGGTCACTCGACGATCTCAATTTCGCCAATGAAGGATCAGCTGGACCGCAGGAAGGATACAACTCGACCGTGAAGAACTCCAAGTGTTAAGTAATCTACCCACGCCATAATCTACCCACGCCACTGCCAAACGGATCCCGGTACCCAAACCTGTCCCCTAAAGGGTCCAGGAATTCTCTCAGCCCACTCCCTCCCTCTCCTCCCAGCGTATGGATCGATGTCCAAAGAAGTCATGGTGTCGCTGAGATATGCCCTTTCTAGTGGTCGCATGTGGTGCGATAGATGACCAGATCCCGAACAAAGAGGCGTCAGAAACCTGTTAGATATACGAGGGAATGCCATCCGATAGAGATATATCGCCCCGGTGGAATTCATACCTATAATGGATTCGAGAACATTCACCTGTTTTACTCACAATGATTACCCAGCCGACGCGAGTAGCATGAGTATTAATCAAGCTCACCCGAGCGGCATACACATCATCTCTGCAATTAGGTACTCGAGCTTGAAAGTGCTCACGTCGATCTGCTAGGCTGTCTGAAACTGGAGCAGGTCGAGTTTTACGTCGTCCTGCCGTAGCCAGGGCCTGCGAATTCAATTCGAGCACCACCCATTTCGAAGCCCAGGCCGGAATCCTTCAACAACGACTCACCAAATCTTAGCATGCTGTAATTTATGCCGGAGGTGCATCGTGTAAACCTTACCTTAGCCCAGTCCAGGAATTGAGTTTCTCAGGAACCATCGATATTTTGAACAGAAGTCAATGCTGGTATCTCGTGCAGATGGGGTACGAAATGAAGGGATTCAGAAGAAGAAGAAAAACTCAATCGACCCTGTTCTCAAACATCACCTTCGCACGGAGATCGGTCGCGATAACAGTGGCCATCCTTCTGGGTACCGCGTCGTCGCGTCGTCCTCCAATTTCACGTCGTACGTGACGACCACATGGGCCAGCATGGAATTCAGCTCGTTTGCAGCGAAGAAATGTCCCGGACTAACGTTTAGTCAGGGAATTGATTCTGAACATACATATACAAGAGAGAATATGAATGGACGCACCATGCATGCTTGCCGTGTCCGAAAGGCAAATGCTCAATCGACGTCGAGGCAAATTGGGATTTCAGTCCCATATCATCTTCCTCTGATGTGTCAGAAAACCGGAACGGTTCGAATACTTTTGGATTTTCGTAGATATTCCCATAATGTAATGGTGCAAGGATGCAGTGGCTGCAGCAATCATCGTTCCTTTCGGATAAAAGTGCCATCCGAAAACGACGTAAAGTCTTTCAAGACCTTGCATGCAATGGTTACTAATGAATTGAGCGTGGTCTGTGCGTATAAGCGGATATGAAGCATCCCTACCGATATTCAAGCCTTCGAGACTGGTAACCCTTAAGGAATCTGTCGATTTTTCGCATTCTCCCAAGCGCAGCTTTGACCAGCCATTCGTCTCAACAATACCCTCAACATTTTCACGGAGGGGTTGGATGTACTGAAGATTGGTTGTAAAGCAGAAGAGTACTTGAGTGAGAACCTAGACGAGGTAAATACTTACGTTAGTCTAGATTGTCGTCGTCTCTGGGATATATCCGTACATTGGAGGATGACTTGACCACAGTCAAAGAGTTCAGTGTGCATTCATATTGACTGTATGATTGAATGTACTCACATGAATAGATCCGAAGTTAACGACCAGAATACGATTCACCAACCGCTTTACATTGGTTGATTCTGGGCCTCCGCTTGTTCTATCAACCACGATACAAGGTCGTTCTGTTGAACACCGCCACGAGTAACATGTTACGGACAATGAGGGCAACCAACAGGCTCATCATCCCAGTCTGCCCCGTATTCGTTCAGATATTTCCGTCGCTCTTCGATTATCGGACCAAGATGCCGCACGGCACACGCGATATTCCAAGGAGCACTGGTAAACAAACGTGTGGCCAGTCTGTATCTGACAGATCAGATTCGAACACGAGTCAAACGATACTCCTCACCGTTTCCTCTGAGGTCCAGGAGCTCATCGAGGGATGTCACTATCTCATTTCTGATCTTAGGGTATAAAGCTTGAAGATTGCGAATAAGTTGGGAGCGAATGACCTCAATGTGATACGGATTATCAGCGATCTCGCGACCTAGGGTGTACCCGATGTGAAGTTGCTGTCGAGGACGTTTGACTCGGATGCGGGTCCTCTATGCATCTTCGGCTACTTATAATAACAGTCCAGTGATAAAATTCTCGTAATTCTGAACGGTGCCGACTTGTGCTATATAATGTGGTTCACACCCGATTGTCATTCGACGCGCAGGACTCGCCTTCTCGTAACCTCCTTGTATAACGCTCTGCGCACTGACCATGTACTTGAAAGTGGTCCACCAGCAGCCCAACCAGGTGCTTCATCGCTTCGAGCAACGACTCGAGGCGTGAAGGGGACCATGACATGAATCCGGGTTCGAGCTGCATCGCCCGCGGCAGCGCCTCTGATTGTTCTGGAGTGCTTGGAAGGGATCTGAGATAGGCTAGGACGTGCGTGTAGTTACCCACGCAGAAACAATTTAATTGATTGATTAGATGACTAGGAAACGGGCACGTCGGTTTGGATACTCACAGAGCACTCGGCCGATCGAGGAAAACATGTATGCCTGTCAGAGACCCGGGGTGGCAGTCAGTGTAAACAAGGTGGTCACGAAAGGCGGAGCTAAATCCGCTGCTTTGTTGAACCGATGATGTATCGCTGGCATTTGAATATACCGATGCTGTCTCGGAGACGGGCGATAACAATATAGCGAGGTGAGAAGACCATGACACCAGGGAACTCGCACAAGCTCGGTAGGTACTAACCGTTCACGTTTCCAAAGTGACTATGAGCTTAGATGGGTTGATCGCACCATCTGGTATGGGAGACTCGGAGGGGAGGTTGGATTCAAAGGGAGGTTACGGCGGGGTAGTGTCTGTGTCTATTAAAGCAACAGGCACCGAGCAAGAATGAACGCGAGACTGTGACACCAAGGTGGGCTTTGAAGAAGACGCGGAGTCCAACGAACGGAGGAGATGATGAGCATTGTCTGACAATGGGATGCTAGCCAAAGCATCGGATAGTCCGTCTTCCTCTCCATCAGGGATAGTGAGCAGTGGGTGGTGAACTGTGGGGGTGGGAGAACAGCACGTTGGTGGTTGTTACTCTGGTTGTTGTGCGGCACCCAAACCTTTTGTGAATCGAACGGATACGTCGGCAGATCAGCGCGGCGAGAGCTCGCGTCAGAGGACTCTTCGAAAATACGCCGCCAGTTCACGGGAACGGAGATTAGGTACAGCTGGACCAAACTGCCCACCAGCGTGTCCCACGCAGGAGCGTCCTTGACCATCGATACTAGACAGTGTCCCTCTGGAGGGCGGGAGTAGTGACGGAAGTTTGATTCCAGCTTTCTCTGCATTAGCCTGGAACACGATGTCTCCTAAGATATTCAACCTGGAATGACAATCTATCGCCCACGGGAACGACAGTTCCGAGTACATTGGACGCGATGGGGGTCCACCATGCCGCTGTCATGCAACGTAAAATGAATACGATCGTCCGGAATCTAGATATATATATTCATCAATCAGTTAATTCCTAAACGAAAAAAGGGCAGCAATTCTAACCTTTGAAACGGTGTTGATACCTCTTTGTAGTACCTCCCATAACTGAGCAGCATCAGCAGCCCCCGGCGTGTGAGCCGCGATACCAATGATCGCAATCGGCTCCTGTTTTACGGGGCTCAGAGCGGCAGTGTCGTCATACGTATCTGGTGAAGCTGCGTCAACGCAGCGCAGTACAGGTTCAGGCACAGCTCTCTCCAAAGCGCGCAGAGTACTTGATCCTGGACCGAGGTTGGCAGCTATGAGGTCCACATTCGGCGGAACGGCAGGAGCCATCTTCTTTGCGACTAGATCCAAGTTCACGGGGAAAACGAGCACCATGTCGAACACCAGTACCACCGGTGATGGGTAATCAGAACTGGGCCCTACGATCACATCTCCAGAGATCGTCGATCTCAACGGGTAGTGCAGATCTTGATAGTCCGGAAACCGGATGTTACGCCTGTCAACGTCGGCCAAGATCTGGTTTCGTGTGTCTGGCGAATGTAAGTCAGAATGGTAGGGCGCGTCTACGGCAGTGGGTTTCACGGTGTAATGGCGAGATACAACGGTCGAAAACTTGATCAACAAGTCCAGTCGGCCTGAGACGGTCGTGTTCCTGTCGTCAAGCACCGCCGCCACGCGAAATGAGGGAACTCGACAATACACTATAGCCTAAGCAATGGTCAACGAGAGGAATAGAATAATATGGCTTTGGATTCACTCGCCTTTTGTTGAATTGAGCAATGTGATGCTCAGCAACCTCGGTCTTCGTCAACCCAAGACACACCACACTTCAAGGAAGTCCCGGGGTGAGATCCACGGACAAGCTTCCTCGTGAGCTGCAAGACGCGTAGAGCGATCTAAAATACCAAGCAAAAGAGCTCGACAGCAGCGTTGATGTAGGAAAGTGTGCTGCAGGACACAGCAACGACGCCAGCAGGGAATATTCCAGAAATAGACCTAGGACTGCGCTGGCGTGATCGACGTTGGCGTCGAGAGATTTGGGGGAAGAGCGAAAAGGAAAAGTGGTTTGAACATATCATAGAGTGATAACGTAGTACTTGTGCGAGAGAGAGAAATGTTTGGGGTCTGACAGGCGTGCATAATTCTGATGGGTTCGTGAGAAGCAAACCAAAACGGAAGGTGTCGAGAGGGTGAGCATCCTGAGTAGTAGGCATACGGCAATACGAGGCTATTACATAAGTTGATTTGGAGCTAGATTAATAGTAGCTAGTATACTAGAAGTCAAGATTGGGTAAGGAAAGTTCACTAAGTACGTTAATTGCCTGTATGGCCTGCGCTCGCGACTCGGGACTGAGACCCACGATGGGTTGCCCAGTCCTCAGTCGCTGAAACCAGGTGTTAATTTTACGATACATTGCTACGAAGTGCTCAATGCGCCGGGCCTTGACCTCATGGACGTCTGTAAACCGCCTGTTTTGCAAGACGTCGGCATCGACAACAGCTACAAGCTGAAAAACGATCATTTATTATTGCATTAAAACGAATTGAAACAACGGGACTTACCCAGCCCAGCCCGAAAGCGAGCATGGGGTCTGTTGCGTGTGGGATTTCCACCCATTGATCGATTCCCATGGTGTTTTGAACGTAGTGATAGACTTGGATGAATCCAATAGACTTCCTTCGGCAGAAAAAATGGTGTAAGAACTCTCGTATTTCCAGGCGTCCAAACCAAACGATCTATAACCAAAGTGGTTAGATGGTATGATAGCAAATGCAAACTTTACTTACCCCCGTGGATTCGACATTGTTAAGTACACCAATGTGAAACATACTATAACCATACATATCGTCCCAATTGAGTTCTCCGGTTGGCGATCTCCATGCCGATGCGGTCTCCATATCATCAAGAGCCCTGAGAAATACGATTCGAGGATATTCGAACTCTTCGAGCTGTTGGTAGCACGGTGCCAGAAGTTTCCGCGTAGAGGTGTATGCATTATGGAACAAGGTATGTCTCGCGAAACGAACCTGATGGAGACTCAGGTAAAGCGGAGAAAATATTGCTCAGACTTACCTCTTCTCTGATAGCTCGTCGGAAGGTATTGTTCGACAGCTTGGTGGAACAGCATTTACCGTCGAGTATGACGAACGCTAAGGAGAGGTTAGTCGTTTGAGCTGCTTCAACTGCACAGGAAACATACCATTCTCCGGATTCCACCTTGCCGGGTTGGGTTGCATTCGACGAAGGAGCCCGATGGCCCGGTTGATGGAATACGTTACCTGAGTTGTAGTGCCCTTTCCA